>OVBE01006986.1:0-19059 GCA_900406425.1 Iberis pinnata | reverse complement strand
CCGCACTCTTCTCAGCCAAAGTCCAGTCTTTCATTGGTTTTGGTATCTTCTCACCTTTTGCATTCAAATTCATTGGCGGATCCCATCCCTCAACAATAGCAATCCAAGCATCCATGTCAATTCTCTAAATGTCTTGAGTGATCTGAACTTTCCAGTAACCATAGTTGTCCGCATCCAATACCAGTGGTTTGTTTAACATAACAAATTGTTGATTATTCTCCATACTTACCACAAGATCTCAACTATTATAGGATAAACAAATCATTTAGTCGGTGATCCGCTCTGATACCAATTGAAAATGTATGAAGGATAATAAACAAATCAAATCTCTGTTTTACACAACAAATACTCCTTTATTAAACTTAATTTGTTTGATCTTTCTTACAAAGACTCAACCCAAATAAGTTTTACACAATCTTATACTCTACTAGATTGTCACCTAAAAGTTTAAGNCACCTACAAGTTTAAGAAACACACAGCCTACTTGATCACTCAACTCGTGATCCTCTCAGAGGCTTAAGAACACTCACCCGAATCAACCCTCTTTTTTCTTGAATTGAATCGCTAAACCTTAGAAAGAATAAAGAGCAAAAGTGTTGACCCTAACAATCAATGTTCTCTTTATTTATACTCTGACCCAAAACCCTAAGGAATATTTCCAAACACCCAAATCACATTGGAATTCACTTTCCATTCTTTAATATCTTCTCCCTAGATATTCTCATGATATATCTTTCCTTTTTTTTTATTTTCGAATCATATCTTCTCGAACTTCTATCTTCAGCATCTATCTTGTTTCGAGATCTTAACTGCCATATCTTCTTAAGGTCACACGATATTCGCTTCAATGCACAGAATCCGGAAACATGTCTTCGCCTGATGTCAGACCTCATCAATTGATTGATTCCAGTCTTCATCAGTCTTCTGATTCCATCAGCTCCTTGATCAAGTCTGCAACAGTCTTCTGATTCCATCAACTCCTTGATTGCAGACTTTCATAAACTACCTAAAAATTTATGATTAATAATTGTAGAATTAGCAATATTCACACATATAAAAATATTGTGTAGAGCTAGCAAGAGTTAGTGTTTTAACCATCAATATTCTTCATAGATCACATATCAATCATTTTAATATATATATATATATATATATATATTGCATAGCAGGTTAAAAAATTTTCAAAATATTTAAACTATATAAAATATGGTATCGTTTATTTTTTATTTATAATAACTTCACTTTTCATATCTGTAGTTAGTGCAATATAAACCAACAACTATCACGTACTATATATAATATATGCCAGGTGACAATATATTTAAATTTTATATTAATAAAAAGTAAAATAAAAATTTCAAAGAAAAAACATCACCTCGTGCACATCGCATGATGTGGACATCCCAAAACCGTGTCTATCTTTATAAATTTCGGGTGTTTGCTCAAGTCCACAGAGCAAAAAAATATATATATTTATAGGTCACAGTTCCACCATTTTACTAATTTTATTTGTGTAAACATGTTTTGTTTTTGATGTTTGATATAACTTATATTACTAATTTTTTATTTTTTATTTGGATTTTTGGTCTTAAATTGTAATTTTTCATTTATTCTAATATTTTAAATAATTATTTAATTAAATTAAAAATTGTGTCATAGGCTTTTTATTGCCTTGGCACGGCACTGGAACATCCAAACCATGCCAGAACTACTTGGCCCTAATACCATCCACATAGTTGATGGAGAGCCAAGAACCAAACCATCCATGATGTATTCAAACAAGAATTTGACTTTAGAGATTTATGATCATATCAAACATAAAAATGAAATTGCTAGATAGATATTATCTATGATCCAAGCCAGATCATGAGATGACTCATATACACAACATCTAACAAAAGCTTTATGGGCCATAGAAGAATCCACTCAAGAAATTCAACCACAAATTAAAATTAATTCGGAAATTGATCAAAATAAAGCTATCAGCTCAGGTGGAATTCAATATTTCAAAAGTTAATCTTGACCTGACTCATGCTTGCACCTATAAGGACCATCACGGGTCACGAACCAATCTTTTCAAGCTATGGGCCTAATATTCAAAAGTCACTTGGAAAATGACCAAATATGCTAACAACGAAATTCGTTTATTTCAACTTTTATCCACAGTCGACCTATAAATACAAGGCACCCACATGATTTGTACACCAAATGGTGCGAGGTTATAGCCAGTGGCGATCCCAGAAAAATATTTAAGGTAGTGCAAAAATACGTATACAAAGAGAATTGAACCACTAACCACTAATTTAAAAAATTTTAGTATAAATCATTGTACCATTTGGTTAGTTATTGTCAATGTAAAAGTGTAATTATTAAAAATTAAGGTAGATCACTTGCATACCTAAGTGCAGTGGTTATGACCTCATATTAAAGATTCCCTCGAAAAGTGATAAAAGTAACACTATCAGCCCGGGGTAATTTCTTTATCACGTATCAAACCAGAAGATGTCCAAGGATACTCCACACTTCTCGGCCAAAGGCTTTACCATGCAGATCCAGAAAGTTAGCCAACCCAAAAGAAGCCCAAAAAGACACGACCTACCCCCAAAAAAAATTGGTCCATCAATACCAGACCTGGACCAACTAACTAGTCGGATCATCCAGTTTTCTAAAACGGGTCCTTTTGGGTCCAATTAAGAAAAGTTGGATTTCTTTTGTTTCAAACGCATCCCTTACATTAAATAAAGAAATTCCAGCCATCTTAACACCAAATGAAGCCATGAATACATCCATGTACATTTATCATTGTGAAGGATATATGCGCACCAAAACTTGCCATACCCGAACACCTAAAGAAACATCTACGGTCCACATCATCCAAGAGCTTTCTCCTCCAAATCCAGACCGAGTGCCTAATAGTCAAAGACTCAACCTACACAGATATATTATCAAGCTCTCAAGACATAATCTGTTTGATATTTTTACACCAATTATTTATATTTCTAGACCTTTAGCATGTATAGTTGAGCCTATATAAGCTCACCATAGCAGAGCATTTGTGAATACCCCCTTGATCAAGAAATTAATAAGAAATATCGTTTTCTCTTTAGGAAGTGTTTTTTGTGTTTAATCTTTTAGTTCTTAAGTGAGTGATTCACTTTTTGTTCTATTGAACCCCTAAAATTTCATTTTGTTTGAGTGATTCAAACCATTTTATTCATCATTGATTGAACGAGTCCAGTGCAACTAAGAGGCTAGGGGTCATTTGACACCAATTAAATGGTTTTATTAATAATTTTTTGTACAAAATTGATCAATTTGGTGAAATATTCTCTCAAAATTAGGTTGTGACACCAATTAATGTGTTAAAAATTTTAAATAACCTCACTAATTTATATATTTTTCATCTATTATTATAATATTATTATTTTAATTTAATTTATTTGTTGTGACTCCAATGAAAATAATTTTTAAATTTGTCATTGAGCGAGTCAATCTTTATCACCTTCATTCCATTTTCTGCAACAAAACTTATGATCAATAAGATTTGGTGTGATTCTAATCTTACATCATAACAAGTCATAAATGCATTCTCTAATTTTTTAAAATTAGAATTTTATCAACGTAATATTTTAATATAGAGTGAGACAAATATATCGACTCAATGCAATTATAGTTTTTCGTTAATTATACACAATAAACCTGATAAAATTATAATACAATACAAAAAGCACAAATTATTTTTTCCAAAACAAATAAATATATATTCTATTGTTTGGTTGACTATTTGTTATTAGATAAGAATTTATATATATATCAGAAAAATACAACATTTAATATAAAATATCATTTATGCTTATAATTATAAGATACAAATAAAACCAAACACAACACATATAATATATAATTACATAATTAAATTAAAACTTGAGTGGTACATATTGATAATTTTTTTAGTGCATAGCGCAGATTATCGTCTAGTTGTATATTACAGTTGAGAAAGTCATTCTCAAATAAAACATTATAAGAGGTTTAAACCAACACCTCCGGATATGCATATATGACCACTGCACTTATGATATTCTTTGCCTCTGTTCCATTTTTAATGATTATGTATTAAAAAAGAATCAAGATCAAAACATGATCCACANGTTGAGAAAGTCATTCTCAAATAAAACATTATAAGAGGTTTAAACCAACACCTCCGGACATGCATATATGACCACTGCACTTATGATATTCTTTGCCTCTGTTCCATTTTTAATGATTATGTATTAAAAAAGAATCAAGATCAAAACATGATCCACGTGTTTATCCGTTTTATCTTTAATGAGTTGTTCTTAATTTGTTCTTCAACTCTAATAATAACAATAGCATTTTATTAGTATTCCACCTTGATTAAATGTTATTTTTAAAATCGGGTCTTAAAATGTTTACAATTAGATTTTCATAACGATGAATGAACGGAACACACAAAAAACTAACATCCTTGTACTAATTGATTGTATATAGAGGATGACAATCTATTCAATAATTTGTTTTAACAAACATAAATCACTTTATTAAACTATATTTGTTTAATCTTTCTACAAAGATTCAACCCAAACAGGTTTTACACAATCTTAAGCACTCTTTCAGATTGTCACCTACAAGTTTAATAAACTCTAACTCCTAATCTAAATCACCCACACCCGTGATTCCATTGAGGAGTAAGGAACACTCACCCAAAACAACTCTCTGATTTTGAAAGCTGAAAGTCAGACTTAACAAGAATAAAGATCTAAAAATGTTGATCGCTTCAACTCACTTTTATTTCCTTATATAGAACTACCCGAAAATTCTAAAGAAATTTGCAACCCATTTTCTTTCTAGAATTTTATCTCCTTACATATCGCATTCTAGGATCTTCTTGCCAAGATCCTTTTGTTCAGATATTTACATCTTCTTGTTTCGATCTTCAATCTTTTTGATACGATCTCACCACATAATCTTTCTTTTTAATGACTTCGGCTCTTATCTTCTTTCCTCCGAACTTGAAGCTAATGGATTCACGTCTCTAAATCTTCTTCAGTTCAATGTTATGATTCCATTCAACTTCTTGGTTGTTGTTCAACGAATCCACACTTTCAATCTCCCCCTTTTTGACTTGATGTCATATCCAAGCATCTACTCGTTTCATGTAACCCAAAAATCAACAGCCAAAAGTATCCAACTAGACTAGTTGATTAGAACATATGAGACCAAACAAAAAACTCCATCCACTGATAAAAGGAAAAACAAAGAATCACTAGTTTATGGTTCAACTGTCAACACCATAGAGTACCAAAGTAGTAACATAGAAATAGCAAAAGACAAAAAACTATAAAAAAATACATCAGCTCTCCCCCCTGAACCATGCACTCATCAACTAGTCGGATTCAGTCTCATCTCCATCTTTTTCTCCCCCTGCTTGTATGACATCATGTAAAAAAACCAAAATTTCATTATTAGATAGTGAAGAAATACTTACCTACATCCAAAACGTCCTCAAGCATCTGAATTTCCTGTCACATAACTCTGCGTAATGTTGAGGTTGAAGCAGTACCTTACTGTTTAACCTTTAGTCTTTGAGTCGCCTTATACTTAGATGCCTTAGTTGAGATCGCCTTCTGTTTCGACACCTTTGAGGACTCAGCCTTTTTTCTCTCTTTGCGCAGTATGATCTTTATCTCCTTTGGTTCTGCAGTTGGGAGTGATTTGGCATCAGGCTGTTGAGAAATATGATGCGGATAGTCAATCAGTCGACTGATTAATCTTGGGAATGGATGAAAAAACTTGGACTCTGGAGATTTTGCATGTTTAACAATGTATAAAACATTACTTTTCCCAGAACATTACTTTTCCCAGATTAAACTGGATCTGGTGTGAAACCTTGTACAGGATCATGGCTCGGCCTGAATGCATGTACCCATAATTCTTAGATGGGTGCCAATTTCTACAGCAGATTCGGTAAAGTTCCATAAGATCCTCTGTGAAGCTTCCAATGGTGAGAGATTGCTACTTCTTCACAGAACCTCCACTCAGAAATGATGCCAGTATGTCATTTGTTACTGTGGCCACATAAATTCGGCTTTGAACATCATCAACTTCAGGTAGAAGAAACAGAGAGTTGATCTAGGAAGCCGACAGTTCGTAAACCCAATCTCTGACTTGAATGTCGATTATATGTGCATCCTCATAGTCAGCTAGTAAATCCGAACTCTATGACTATCTACCATCATAGGATCCTACTCCTTTCACGGTGGTAACTAGATCAATCTCATCTATCATCTCTCTAACCTCACTATTAGCCACAAATACTACCTTAGTTTCCTCTAGACATTCTTTTCTGGAAATTAGAGCATACCTTTGTTCTACAACTTTTTCTTTGAATCTGGTATGATCAAAGGCGGGTGATCTTGTCTCTTTTCGTGGTTTCTTGACCTCAAACTCCTTCTTAACTACAATTTGCTTATGCTTTCATATATGTGATGCTCTTGCTGAGTCTATTCGTTGCTCTTCACTCTTGACCATATCCAAGAAAATTACCTCATCAACTTCTGTTATAACTATCATATCTTATTTATGATCCCAATGTGGCTCTTCAGGTGCCTGATCGATTACAATGAGCGGGTCATCTTCGATTGTCTGTTCAACTTCTTCAGTCAGAGGAATCGTTTCATAATCCTGAACGTGTTCTCCTGGAATCGATGCATGATCCTGTTCTGGCTCTGTTGATTGATCAGTATTCGGTGTCACTTCATCAATGGGTGTCTTTTCTTCTTTTGGTTGAGACTGTTCATCTTCCCTCATTGTGCGGTGGACAACGTTTCTTCGTCGTTGATTTCTTCGATTAGTGGAGCTCTGTAAATCCTGCCTTTGAAGATAGTCATAATCCTACATGTGTTCACCGGAGTTGTTGTTTCGTCAAGGTCAGGTGTCGGAATCTGATACTCTGTCTCTAAGGAAGATGCTGCTTTTTCGGTGAGCTTGGTGGTGACTGAACCCTAAGTTTGAACCCTAAGTTGTTTGTGAGAGAGATAAAGAAGTAGTTTGAACAATTTTTGAAAAATATCATTTTAACTTCTCGTTTTAATTTTCCTAGAATATCGTTACGTCTGCTGATCTTCTTTTTCCTCTTTTAAAAAGTTGGGCTTTTTGGGTCTGTAAACACTTAACATACCAATTATCCATATGTGAAAAAACAACTTAAATTCACCAAGAGCTAGATATAAACACGTTACTAAATTGTCTACTCTTAGATCATAGTACATTGAAGCATATTCTAATTAAGACAAAGTTCATCAGTGATCCAGAATTTCAATTTAACCTTATCATCACGCTTTAATAGCAATAAAACTTAGGATTTTATAAAAGACATACTTCTAAGTGAGTCTGTTCAACCTGCTGTTTTGGATTCAAGTTATACCATATTTTTTAATTGAGATATCCTTTAAGTGACTCATACCTATGATTGGTGATATTGTGACTAGTCTTTCACTCTGTCATGACTTTATCTTGAATTAGTTTCAAGTCTCTGTTCATAAACCCCATTCTTCAGGCAGCTGAAATTTTCTTTGAAGAGTCATTTTGATTTTCAATACATTGTGTGATTGGGTTTCAAATGTATCACTTGACTTCTCAATATCTATAACTTCTTTTTTATTTTCTTAACACTTTAAGATAGCACCAATCACACTATTCTTCTCAACTCTTTGACTTCCTGGTATGTTATTTACAGCCCTTTGACATTGATCACTTCAAGATGGCATGACATGTAGTTTTTATTCACAATATACTACACAAAAAATGTTTAGCACGACCTATCAATCTATACAGAGGATATTTATATGTAAGTTTTTACCTTGTCTCTTACAACACGCTAAGCCACCTAGACTTCACAAACACCAATAGTTTTTCTTAGATTAACAAAACGGTTAAAATCCAAAGATTTTGTGAATAAATCAGCGAGTTGTAAATCCATGCTAACATGGTCAATCACAATCAGTTTCTCCTTAATCAATTACATGATGAAATGATGCATAATATATATATATATATATATATATATATATATATATATATTCTTTGTTCTTGAGTGTTGCACTGGATTCTTAGCAATGTTTATAGCACTCTTGTTATCACATATAACGAGTAAGGATTTCAATTTCATACCATAGTCAGCAGACATTTGTTTCATCCACATGAGTTGAGTGCAACAGCTCCCCAGCGCTATGTACTCAGCTTCGGCTGTTGATAGTGACACACTGTTTTGTTTACGACTATGCCATGTAATCATATTATTCCCAATGAAAAAACATCCTCCACTTGTGTTGTGTCAATCATCTAACGATCCTACCTCGTCAGCATCGTAATACCCAACCAGGTTCTTGTTTGTATCTTTGGTGAAGTAGATTCCCAGATTGACAATTCCTTTCACATACTTGATTATTCTTTCAACTGCTTATAGAAGAGATTGTCTTGGTTGTGCTTGATATCGTGCACATATACCTACATAGAAACATAGATCTGGTCTATTTGTTGTGAGATACAAATGACTGCCAATCATCCCTCTGTATAGCTTCTCATCAACTTTCTCTTCATATTCATTTCGCGAAAGTTTCTCATTTGTACCCATAGGAGTCTTTGCTTCCTTGTTGTTTTGTATCCCAAACCTTTTCACTAGATTCTTTGCATAAGTACTTTGAGTTACAAATATTTTTTCCTCTGATTGCTTAACCTGCAGCCCTAGAAAGTACGTGAGTTCTCCACATATACTCATTTTGAACTCGTTAGTCATACTTTCCACAAATTTCTTGACAAAGTGATATCTAGTGGAAAAAATGTCATCTACATAGATCTTTACTATAGTCATGTCCTATTTACTTTAATACAAACAACGTCTTGTCACTGTTACTCTCTCATATCCTTGATTATGAAGGAAGGTTTTCAATCTCTTAGACCATGTTCTGGGAGCCTGCTTCCGTCCATATAATGCTTTCTTGAGTTTGAAGACATAGTCTGGATGTTGTGTATTTTAAAATCCTTTAGGTTGTTCCACATATACTTCTTCTTGAAGTATATCATTTAGAAATGCGCTTTTTGCATTCATCTGATGTAATTTAAACTTTAGAGTACATGTTATTCCAAACAGAAACCTGATTAATTCAAGCAGAGCAAGTAGAGCAAATGTTTCATCGAAGTCAACTCCTTCAACTTGAGAGTAACTTTGTGCAACCAGTCAAGCTTTGTTTCTGACAACTGTTATAGATTCATCAATTTTGTTCTTGAATATCCACTTTTTCCCAACCCCATTTACGTCTTTAGGTATTGGAATTAGATCACATACATCACTCATTTGAATTGATTCAATTCGTCTTGCATAGCAGATATCCGAAGTCATCTGCCAACGCTTCTTTATGATTCTTGGGTTCTAATATAGAGACAAATGCAGAAAATATGATTGATTCAGACGATTGTCCCTCAGCTAATTGTTTGAAATCAATATGTTTACCTATGATGATTCCCCCCCCCCCTAAATCTCACCAATAACATCATTTTGAAGTGATACATGTGTACCTCAATGATAGGATCTGGATCTGGATCTGGTACGATCGTGGTTGTGTCACCTTGAGACAAAACAACATTCTGATGTGTAGAAGTTTATAATGGAATCTTGTGAATCATCATTCAAGAGGTTGAATAGTTATCAAACACCACATTTACAGTTTCCTGAACCATGTTTGTGCTTTTGTTGAAAACACGAAAAGCAGTATTCGTCCCTAAATACCCTAGAAAGAAGCCTTCAGTACTCATGGAATCAAAATAACCAAGATGATCCTTATCATTTAGGATGTAGCATATACATCCAAAGAAATGGAAATATCCCATAATTGGTGTTTTTTCTTTGCACATTTTATACGGAGTCTTGTTTGATCCTTTGCGAGCATACATCCGATTGATTATAATGCATGATGTATTAATTGATTAAACCCATAAGTGTTTGGAAACTTGATTTCTATGTAGCATCGCCTAGCCATTTCTTGTAATGTTCTGTTCTTCCTCTCAACAACTCAATTCTAATGTGGCGTTCGAGGTGCTGAATATTGATGAACAATTCCCTGATTCTAACAAAACAGATCAAACAGCTCATTCTGAAACTCCCCTCCATTGTCACTTCATATTGACTTGATTCCACACTTCTTATTCTTCAGTTGAAGTGCCAAAATCTTAAAGCTTTAAAGTGTCTCTGATTTTTCTCTCAAAAATCTAACCCATGTATACCGAGTGAAGTCATCAACAACAACCCGAATGTACTTCTTTCCCGTAAGGCTTTCAACTTGTATGGGTCCCGTCAAATCCATGTGGACTAGTGCAAGCGGTTCAGAGGATTTCACATATGGAACATACTTGTGATATGCTCTTATTTGTTCCCCGTGTGTTGATACACTGAGGTTTTAACCCAAATATATTCACTGGAAGTGCACAACAAACGCAATAGTATATAAGGGATCGAATCCACAAAGACCAAGAACACACAACTCTCAGTTAAATATCAAATCAAGCTAGGAACAGATTTAAAATGATGATTATGATTTGAAAATAGAAATAATGATAAATTAAAAACAATTGTCAAACAAATAACGAAAACGCTAGGCAATAGAGAAATCCACAGGTAATCAGGTTAAAGGTCAGGGTTAACATGCAAGATTTTCTTTGAAAATAGTTCCCAACTCGAAAGACAACGATAGACTAATCTTCTCCCGAAGTATTAGATCTCTATGTTTAAATCACTAAAGATAAACTCCCGCCGTATTTAGATGATTTAAATATACAATTCAACTCATATTTGATATGTTCATAAGTCCCTAAGACAATACTCCCGCAAGCAAAGGCACTTACTCATCTAGACTATATCAGACTTCTAAACCAAATCCCTTTGAGTTTAGAATTCTAAAATCAATGAACTAGTTAGCTACTCTAATTCATGCAATGGGAACAAGTCTAGACTGAGAACCTAACCATTTCTATCCATTCTATCAAACCCTAACATTCAACATGGTTTCCATGTGAGAAACCCTAAATCCTAACGAGTATATTACTCTGACATGATAACAAGAACCTAAATCATAGAAAGAGTAAACATTGCAGAAAATAAAAACCAAATTGAATATAATGAAATCAGAGTTCAGAAATCCTCTTGAATACAGAAGTAGATTCCTTCTCTCTGAAAAGTTCTGTAAATCTAATGTGTTGTGTGTTTTTCTAAATAAGCCAAAGAGGCTTTTATAGTCTCTAAAATAAATGGAAAATAAAAAACCCAACAAGGAAAACTAATAATAAGCCTTGAAGACAAATGCGTCTTTTTGCTTTAATTCACTCTTATACGTGTAAAGGGATCGATCAGTCCATGCATCAAAATCTAGGATCGATCGATCTGTGCATCAAAGGGGATCTATCGATCCAGGTGGGATCGATGGCTCTAAATTTCCGTAGGATCGATAGAATCATGCTAGAATCGATCGATCTCTTCATACTTACACGTCTAGATCAATCATGCTTCAACCTGGATCGATCCTTCCGTCTTCATAGAGTCCATTTGTACCTGAATGCTTCTGAAAATCATTTTTTTTTTTTTTTTTTTTGCTCTAGAATGTCTCAAACACCTAAAATCCTGAAAACATGCTAAAAATACAAGGAAAACACTGAAATAACGCCAAATAGTAAGTATAAATACCCACTATAAAGTGTTAAACCAAGTGATATCAACTCCTCCAGACTTAGATTTTTGCTTGTTCTCAAGTAAAGCAAGATTAATTCTAGAGAAAAGGTTTGAAAACAGACCACACAGGAACTCTCAGAATCTCAGCAACCCCAAGTTCAGACATCAAAAACTAAAAGACACTAATCCTAGACAACTGTTGCAAATGGATTGTTTACCACCACCTAACTAACAACATACTTTTTACTCTAAATCCCAAATCAATCAAACCATCAAGTCATACCAACCAGCTCATTATATTCATTTAAGTTCAACAGATGCGTTCGTACCTATGAGGTATCGATCAACGCTCTAGAGTATCCGTCATTCAGAATTCTCATACCAATTCGAGCATCGAGCCACTTCGGATCTCGTTCTTTCCTTATCCTTTTATTCCTTCTTTATTTATTCTTTTTCTTTCTTTTTTTTCTTTACTGCTTCTTTCTTTCTTTTTTTAGCAGACGGTTTTTCTGGGATTGACTGCGAATTTCTAGATCACGCTTTCAATCCTTTTTTGTACCGTTTTTATCTTTTTATTGATGAGAAGGAGAAGGGAATCAAAGTCGTACTGAAAGAACTGTTGGTTTTGACAGAGGGTTGAAAAAAAAATACCTAGCTTAACGTATTCCAACACCATTGACAAGAAAGTTTAAGATCATTTTAAGTCATAACAAAGTGGATCGAGCATCAAATCATCAACAATCCAAAAGATTATAACTTTCAAAAGCATATCAATTAGTCAATGGGGTTCCAATCCTAGATGCAACAGTTAATCTAAGTCAGTAGTCAAGTAGAGAATGATACCAAACTCACACTAGGTTAGTAGTCATCACAGATTTTGTTCATTGTTCCTTCGACTTGACTCGACACGACTAGACTCATCTAAACACCAAAATGAAAATTTTGAAAATTTCACCAAAATAGACAAAACATCAAAATAACGTTAGTAGCATCACATACCCTCCCCCATACTTACTTCACACCATCCCAGTGTGAACATAAATCCAGAAGAAGGATCAATGACTATAGTAGCAAATAAGTCATAAAAATGAAATAAAAGTACAAAAGTCCAAAGTGAAAAAGAAAAAAAAAACTAAGAAGGTGAAGTCTAATGAGTCTGAGCGCTATCCCCAACTACCATAGTCTCTCTCTTTCCTAGTAGAAGGTCCCTCCTCGTAATCGCTGCAATCCCGAGGTGTTGTGAAATAGGTTGGATGTCGTATCTTGGTAATCGCACTCCAAATCCTTTGGACCATATTTTGAGTTCGCTTTGTAGCATCTGCAGTCCATCTAATCATCTCAGAGTTGGTAAAGTCTGGACGTCGAGGCGGTAAGTCAAACTCGTTGAAGTCGTCTGGCAGGATAGGTGAACTGTCCTCTAGGCTAGGATCTCGTTGGCGTCTCTGCCTCTAAGTAGGTCTCTGACGTCGAGCCTGGCATCTAGGAAGCTGCAGGGCATCAGGTACAAGTGCTGGTGCGCCATGTAGGTGCTCAAGTCTTGGGAGAAAATGGATGTTGAACAGAGAAGTAAAGCTAGTGATCTCTTCCTTGGGCAGGTAGCCCTTACACATCTGTCCGCCTTCGTTCCTAAACATGTAGATCGTTGGGTTCCCGAACCACTTGGTAGAGAAGAGATAAGGCCAATCAACCCTATTTGTTTCCTTTTCCTGAGGAAATAGCTCTAGTGGAATCCCAACATGCTGCAAAACTGGGGTAGCCAAACTACCCATTACCTCAATCCGAGTCGGACGCCTCAATGCATCCATCTTCATGCTAGCTAAAATCTTGACGGAAACCCATCCAAAATTAGCGTCATGCTGAGCTCTGTCCTGGTTAACCACATAGCACACCATAGTGAAATGGCATAGTGCATAGTAGAGGAGCTCAAGCTCCATAGAATTGACCACAACTTACTCCGACTTACCGGAGAAAGTGCATCCAAAAATCTTTGGGGCTATGCAAAACGCATGATTACGAATGCCAGTGAGCTTTGCAGCTCGAGACTCATATCCTCCATGCACTATCACATCCTATAAATCACTATAGGAGTAGAAGTTTGGCATCTCTGGAAGATGCCCCTTCGATCAAAACCCGAAGATAGGTCCGAACTCAGCCATCAATATCTTGTAAAGATGACCAAAGCAAAAGAATTGTACCTCAGTCTCTGCGATGAACGGGTTTTTGTGGATCAGAACCAGGGCTGTAGATTCGGAATGGGGCTAAGAATTGTCTCACCAGGTCGGGATATAAGGGGTAAGCTTAGAATGGAAAGGTTTTGAGACCCATCTGAGAGAAAAGACCACTAACTTCCTCATCCAATCGTAGTGCAATCAAAGCTGCATGATGTACAAATCGAGTGGGATCCATATAACTCTGCAAAAGGGCGTTGTAGAGCATGGAATCAAATTGATCCCACTTGTCCGTGAACTTCCTATCCTTCCAATCGCGATTGGCTGTTTGTCTTATAGAGTGGAAAGCTGATTTGGATCCTAAGATTCCATCATGAAAAGAATAGAACTCAAGATTCAAATTAGTAATGTAATCGACTCATATCAAATGAGAAAATGTTATGCAAAAGATTGAGCAACATCAACTTTAGAGTCAACAAGAATCAATTGCAAAAGAAACCATTTGAAACACATTGATCGAGCAATACTAACTTAAACCATTAGCAAGAATCACATGTGTTATCTATGCAAGTCACGACACTAGAAAACTCCAAAAATCTAAAAACAATTCCAATGAAGTTGTCAATCAATCATGAAGGAAGTTGGACAATGATTTGAGTAATACTAATCAACAAATTAGCAAGAATCAAATGAACAATCATTCTAAGAATCAAAATCCAAACTTTTGAAACATAGAAATTACAAATAAGAGTTATATAATTCCAAATCAACACAAACAACAATCAAAACTCAATGATAAACCATTCTCCTATCCTATTTAAGCATAACAATTCCATCAAACAATCCTAATACTACCAAACCCGAAATCCCTATTAAAATTTCAAACCCAAAATCAAAATACCTCAATCTCAACATAACTCATCCAAAATCAAAATACATTCATCAATTAACCACAAATAGAGTATATAATCACATACATATCCAATTCCATCATTCCAATCCAACAAAACGCAAAAGCCCCTTATAAACCCTAATTTTTGAGTCAAACAGGGATAGTTAGGACTCCATACCTTGCTTGAATCAAAATGAAAGTAAGAAATTCAGATTGGGCTTTGAAAATCGAGTGGAATGGACTCCAAAATCTCAAAAGTCGGTTGAGAAATGGATGAGATAGAGATGTGGATATTTTGAAGAGTTTTGAAGAAATTTTGGAGAAAAAAATGGTGAAAAGAATGTTTGGGACGATTTAGGAAGAAGAAGGATGAACAAATTTGTTCAAATTAAGTGAAAACCGGTTTAGTTCTTCAAATCCCGTTCAATTTAAGTGATTTTCCGAATTACCAGGACGAGGGATCGATCGATATCTGCAGGGATCGATCGATCCCTTTTTACGTAACTCACTAGGATGTTTGGATCAATCGATCCATTTTTTCTACTGGTATGGACTTCAATGGATCGACCGATCCCTAGACAGATCTATCAATCCTTTGCATGGAACAGTCCTGGTTGAATGGATCGGATCGATCGCTCTGAGCATTCAACCAATTTTTTCATTTACTGAACTTTCTAAAGCACTTTGAACTCAAAATTAAAAATTAAAAATTAAAAATTTGTGATCTAAAATCTAAACTAACTCAAAACTAGGACCTACTAAATTGAAAACATAAAATAGTGGGTTGCCTCCCACTCAGTGCTTATTTAACATCAGTAGCTTGACGGTACTTACCTCTAAACTGAGGCTAGATCTGCGAGAGTAATCTCGGGTTCCTCCATGATCTTTGAAGTAGCTAGATAAGACTTAAGCCTTTGACCATTTACAACAAACTCATTACCTTGGTGGTTTCTAAGTACAACCACACCATATGGTATTACCTCTTTGATGAAAAATGAACCACCTAGACTTCTATTTTTTAGGGAATAATTTCAATCTAGAGTTGTAGAGCAATACCAGATCACCTGGTCGGAAGTCTCTTGGAATGATTTTCTTGTCATATGCAGCTTTGTTCCTTTCCCCGTAGATCTGTGAGGTTTCATATGCTATGTGGCGAATCTCTTCAATCTCATGGAGTTGAATGAGACGCCTTTCTGCTACNCTCTTTGATGAAAAATGAACCACCTAGACTTCTATTTTTTAGGGAATAATTTCAATCTAGAGTTGTAGAGCAATACCAGATCACCTGGTCGGAAGTCTCTTGGAATGATTTTCTTGTCATATGCAGCTTTGTTCCTTTCCCCGTAGATCTGTGAGGTTTCATATGCTATGTGGCGAATCTCTTCAATCTCATGGAGTTGAATGAGACGCCTTTCTGCTACGGTCTTGATGTCGAAGTTTAGCAACTTGACAGTCCATGCAGCTTTGTGCTCCAATTCTACAGGTAAGTGACAAACTTTACCATAGAAAAGGTTAAAAAGAGTAGTGCTTAGAGGAGTCTTGAATGTTGTTTTGTAGGCCCATAAATCATCGTCTAGCTTCAAAGACCAATCTTTCCTAGATCCATTTACCATTTTCTGTAGGATAGCTTTGATTTCCCTGTTAGAAACCTATACTTGTCCACTAGTCTGAGGATGATATGGTGTTGCGACTTTATGCTTCACCCCATGCTTCTTGAGCAAACCGTCAAAGACTCTGTTGATGAAATAAGTTCCTTCATCGCTAATTACTACTCTAGGGATACCAAACCTGGGGAAAATCACACACTTAAACATTTTTAGCAAAAAAATTTCATCATTATTGGGGCTAGCAATTGCTTCAACCCACGTAGACACATAATCAACAGCAAATAAAATATAGAGGTTATTATGAGAAACAGGAATAGGACTCATGTCAGTTCCCCACACATCAAAAACCTCTACTTCAAGAATGAAGTTTTGTGGCTTCTCATTCTGATTTGAAATGTTCCATTGTCTTTGGAAAGTATCGCATTGAGATATGAAGTTGTGAACATCTCTAAACATAGTGGGCCACCAGTAACCTGCTTGGAGTACCTTAGGAACCGTTTTGAATGTAGCGAAGTGACAAGCATAATCTGAACCAAGAAAATGGTACATAACATTCTAAATCTCCTCCTCTAGTAGACATCTTTTGAACATACCATCTTTACAAAGTTTGTAAAGATACGGTTCATCCCAATAGTAATGTCTGACATCCTTCAAGAACTTTTTCTTTCGATAACCTGAAAAATCTTGTGGTTCGACATCAACAGCTAAATAGCTAGCAAAATCGCGAAACCAAGGGGCAATCAGATCAGTCTTATGGGTTCTATGGATAGAAAATTTCTCATCCTCTATGGTGCTGATAGCATAAATGCGTTCCTCTGGAAAAGAGTCATCAATGGGAATATCCTCTTCAACCGTGAGTCGGCATAGGTGATCTACAACTTCGTTTTCAATTCCCCGCTTGTCTTTTATCCGTAAATCAAATTCCTGCAAAAGTAAAATCCAATGCAGTAATCTGGGTTTAGCATTCTTTTTAGAATGGAGATACCTCAATGCCACATGATCGGTGTGGGCTACTACTTTGGATCCCACTAAGTAGGATATGAACTTATCAAAACTAAAGACGATTTCTAGGAGCTCTTTCTCAGGTGTTGCATAATTATGTTAAGCTAAATCAAGAGTCCTAGAGGCATAGTAAATGACATGAAGCTTTTTATCCTTTCGTTGTCCAAGAACATCTCCCACAGCAAAAACGCTTGCATTGCATATCACTTTAAAATCTAGCTCCCATTCTGGTGGTTGCACAATTGGAGCACTTACCAAAGCTCCTTTGATCGCTAGAAAGGAAAATTTGCAATCATCGTCCCATTCAAACTTGACAGCCTTGCACAACAGATTAGTAAGAGGTCTGCAATCTTTATGAAGTTCTAAATAAACCTTCTGTAGAAGCCTGCATAACCTAAGAAGCTGCGAACATCCTTGACGCATTTGGGTGCCTGCAAGTTAGTCATTATCACAATCTTGGCTGTAACCACTTCGATACCTTTCTCAGAAATCTTATGTCCAAATGCGATTCCGTTAGTCACCATGAAATGGCACTTTTCTCAATTTAGCACTAGATGTTTTTCCTCGCATATCCGAAGAACCCTGCACAAGTTAGCAAGACAAACATCGACGGAAGACCCATATACAGAAAAATCATCCATGAATACTTCCATGATATCTTCAATAAGGTCAGTAAAAATAGACACCATGCATCGCTGAAAGGTAGCTGGGGCATTACACAGTCCAAATGCATCCTGCGATAAGCATAAATTCCAAATGGACATGTGAATGTCGTCTTCTCCTGATCATCTGGGTGAATCAGAATCTGAAAGAAACTTGAATAACCATCTAAGATACAGTAATAAGGGTGATTAGCTAATCTCTCAAGCATCTGGTCAATAAAAGGTAAAGGAAAATGATCTTTGCGAGTTGCAGCATTCAATTTCATGTAATCAATACACATCCTATGACCTATAATAGTTCTAGCCGGGTTCAACTCATCATTCTCATTCTTAACAACCATATTCCCCATTTCTTAGGAACTACGAGCACGAGACTAACCCGGTTACTATCAAAAATAGGATAAATAATTCCTGCATCTAGAAGTTTCATTATCTCTTTTTTAACAACATCCTTCAGGTTGAGATTTAACCTTCTATGATGTTCTATAGAAGCCTTAGATTGATCTTCTAGATGTATCATATGCATGCTGAATTCTGGTGAAATCCATGTGATATCATCTAAGGTGTAACCTAGAGCTCTATGATACTTTCTTAGTTTATAAAGAAGTAAGGCGGTCACTCATTATTCAAGTCGGCATTCACTATCACAGGATATGTAGAATTAGGACCTAGAAACGCGTACCTTAGCCCTGCTGGAAGGGGTTTGAGTTCCAGCTTTAGAGCTTTCAGCTCGCTCCATGGATCATTAAGTGGTGCAGGGTACGGTTTAGGTGGAGACTTGGCAGATGTCTCCCCTAGTTCCACTGATGTGAGCGAGACTGGGCTTCAAGAACCAGAACCTGACCCGGAGCTTGAACCGGAGCAGCTTGAACCTGAAGGAAGGATCACAAGATCAAAGACAAAAGAATTGGTGAATCAGGCCCATGTGATGCAACTTTCAGACGATGAAGATTAAGCTTGCAACATCTTTATGTTGTTCAGGCTTGAAGTT
>OVBE01006985.1:0-19063 GCA_900406425.1 Iberis pinnata | reverse complement strand
TAGAAAATGACAAGAAATGTTATGTAAAAATCCTAAAATTCTAGTGTTATCAAGAGCTCCATACGGTATAGGAAAATGGGCAAGCGAAGAATAGGTGGTAGCGTGTTTCGTCCGGCTCACCACAAAGGACACATGATTGATCATGTCCCCACAACCTCATCCTGCAACATGTGGATAGTTTGTCTAACAAAACAAGCCAAGAAATGAAAGCGTAACGAGGGATAGCTTGTGAGAACCAAATAAGAGATGACCAACGCATTTTGGGGGAATGAGCTTGTATCTGGTGCCAAGTGGTTGCGGCTGTGAAATGTGTCTTGTAGTCATCATGTCTGTGACGCCAGAGGGTAGTATCTACCCCCGCATCAGGTCACGGTAATGGTAAGACACGGAGTTGAGCACCCAGATCTCGATAGCTGGGAATCCAAGAGTGCCGGATCTGCCAGGTGTCTGATCCTACCGCATCAGATACCGTCGTCTGTCGAGGAATGCCCAATTCCCGGATACCTGAAAGACCGACAAGGGAGAACAAGGGACCAAGAGGGAACCAAGAGTCATACTAGAAAAAGGCGAAATGACCACCCTGTATAGAGACTAGATGTGATTCCGACCTCCCAGAATGTTGTGTTACAAAGTAGGTATGCTTTTGTCCAGTCGCGCCATAGAGAGGTCGAGTTCGAGATTAACCGCCATATAAGAGAGAGCGCAAAAACCGTCGATGTGTCCTCTAGACAACGAATGCCTAAACCGCCCTCATCTTTGGGCCTGCAAACATCCGACCAACATACTTTTGCCATATGGTGATTAGTAGCCGTGACCAAAGGAAGTTACTGCAAAGACTATCAATCTCTCGAAGAAAACGTTTTGGCAACCGGAATGCAGATTGCTAGAAATTGACTATGCTAAGGATGGTGGAGTTGATCAATTGTAGGCGACCTACAAATGAAAGGAGTTTTAAGGACCAGGATTTCACACGTTATCGGATGCGGTCAATAAGAGGGGCATAATCAATTGGCGAGAGGCGCTTCGTCGTGAGCGGTAAACCCAAGTAGCGGACTGGTAAAGTCTCAAGCTTGAGACCTCACTCTTGTAGAAACCAGTGAAGGGAAGGTTGGGGGCTGCCAGGGAGGTAGATAGACGACTTGGACAAATTTAGATGAAGTCCATAGGCCTGGCCAAATGTTTTCATGACTATGAGGATCCCTTCCAACGAGCGCAACATACCATCTGAAAAGATCAGAATATCATCTGCAAAGCAAAGATGAGTAAGACCAGTAAGTGTGCAACGATGGTGATAACCAAAAGCGTCAGAGACAACTGCTTTATTCAACATTAGCGATAACACATTAGTAGCTATAACATAAAGATAT
The DNA here is from genome assembly GCA_900406425.1 of Iberis pinnata. Taxonomy (NCBI): domain Eukaryota; kingdom Viridiplantae; phylum Streptophyta; class Magnoliopsida; order Brassicales; family Brassicaceae; genus Iberis; species Iberis pinnata. The sequence continues at coordinate 17,696 of OVBE01006985.1, read as the reverse complement.
GGGGAAAGAGTACAACCTTGTCGTATACCTTGAAGGCTAGGAAAATAGCTAGCAAGCTCGCCGTTGACTACAATTGAGAAGGTAGTTGTGGAAATACATAAATGGATCCAGTGGATGAATCTTTCCGGGAATCCCATAACCTGCAAAACCGAGACTACAAAACGCCAATCAATAGTATCAAACGCCTTAGAAATATCAAGTTTGAGAGTGAAACGAGGAGTAATGGTTGGCTTGTGATAGTCTTTGACCAGTTCTATAGCAAGTAGGACATTCTCAAGTAGCAAACGGTCTTTGATGAAAGCGCTCTGATTGGGCTCGATTGCAGTAGGCAGACATAACTTGAGTCGATTAGCGAGAATCTTAGAGATGACCTTGTAGATGACATTGCAACAAGATATAGGTCTAAAATATTTCATCTTCTGAGGGTTTGGAGCCTTTGGGATGAGAGCCACTAAAGTGGCGTTGATTCCCTCAGGAAGGAACCCATAGAGGAAAAAGGATTAAACCGCAATGATGAAGTCGTTGCCTATGATTCGCCAAGCCGCTTTGTAGAACTCCGTAGAGTAGCCATCTGGACCAGGAGCTTTATTCGCTGGCATCGAGAAAAGAGTAGCTTTGATTTCCGGAGCAAAGACTAGCGCTACAAGAGAAGCACCAACATCCTACGAACAACGATAAGTAAGAAGTGCAGCTAATGAATCAAAAGGGATAGGAATTACTTCCTGACGATCCTGGAGGACCTCCTTGAAATGTGCAACCGTAGCTGCCTTGATCTCCAAGACATCACTTATGACATCCCCATTCGGATGGAGTAGTCGCTTGATGTTACTACGCGAAGAGCGAGAACCAGCAATGCGGTGAAAAAACGCTGTGTTTTGATCCCCATGCCGTAACTGGTTGATTCGTGACTTTTGTTGGTACAACCGCTCCTCCGCCGAAGCTAGAGAACGCCAGGCATGTACTGCATCCTTCTCCTCTTGAAATGTGCGATCCGAGGCATGAGCAAGAGCATGTTCCTGGTAGTGTAGAAGGTGATCAAACGCCTGTTTGGCTCTCGCCGACAAGTCACCATACTTAGATGTGTTAAGAGCATGAAGCGGCCCCTTTAGTGTTTTCAGGCGAATGTGAAAGAAGCGCAAGGAAAGCTGTGAGTGAAGCAGCGGGGATCCTCTCATCCAATGGGACCTGAGAATATCAGGAAACATAGAATCATCAATCCATAAATTATTGAATTTCAAAGTCTTATGAGTGGACGAGAAAGGAGAAGCTAGGTGGACAACACAACGAGCATGATCGGAGATTCCATTTGCTTCAAATGTTGCATAGGACTGGGGGTGGGAGGAGGTCCAAGTGTCATTCACCAAAGCACGGTCCAATTTTTTGGCAATGGGATTGGCGGTTTGATGGTTGGACCAAGTAAAGCGAGGACCTATATAGTCGAGGTCCGTGAGGTCACAGGCATGGATAAGATCTTGGAATTGATTCATTCCAAGCTGTCGAGTGTGGGAACCAAATGTTGAGTGATCAGATGTGGCTAGAACTTCATTAAAATTGCCCATGAGTAGCCAAGGGATTTGCCGCGAGCCATATAAGAGACGACTTTGAGCAAGAGCTGTCCACAAATGAATGCGCTCAACCTGAAAATTAGAAGCATAAACACAAGCGATTAAAAATGTAAGCCAGAATCAATAGTAACAAGAACGGTAATAACTTGAGCAGTAATGAGAAGAGGAGTAACAACAACTCCCTCTTTCCAACAAACCCATATACGACCCAATTTGTGATGGGAGTAATTATGAAGACAAGTCTACCCTGGTAAAGCAGACTGTAAAACTGAATGAAAATTAGAGGGTTGAACCCGAGTTTCAAGAAGACAACCGAATAATGGTTTTGAAGAAGAAATCCAATGACGGAAAATCTGGTGTTTCCAAGGCTGATTGAAGCCTCGGGTATTCCAGGAAAATAACGACATTACATTAGCGTCTCCATGAGGAGACATGAGATGGTTTTTTCAAAGGAGCTTGCTTGGCAAGCTTTCGGGAAGCTAATGACGGTACGGGACCCTTCATTTTGGTAGGATGGGCCTGCTTTGGTAAGACATCCTGCAGCTGAGATGCCTTTTGTGAGTCGTCTTCAATGTCCAAAATTTGCCCTTCTTCTGTATCATCTTACGAAGTGGTATCAGTGTCATTAGAAACGATATTAAATCGAGAAGGAGAAACAGTAGTATCAAAGAGATGTGGGGAGGTGTGTTTCAATGGAGAAGCGCGACCATCCCGAACAACAAGAGCCCATTCATCATTATTAGAATCTGTTTTGGTGCCCGCATCAGAGCTGGAACCAGCATTAGTCGCAGCTGATTGTGATCCGGTAAAAGCATCATGAATGACATCATGGTTGGAGTGAGAGACAATCCCCAAAGAAGGATCCATTAGAGGGACCGTGAGTGAGGGAATAGTGGTGCTAGTACCCTCCAAAGAAACGCCCGAACCTGCAATAACACGAGATACATGATTAGTAGGTTGAAGTTGTTGTAAATCATGGATAATTTTTTTAATGGGATGTAGTATGTGAGGTGGCGTGGCAGGAGCTTTGGTTTGAAGAGGTGGAAGTTGGGCCGAGGCTGTTGTGAGAAAGGTTGCAGGAGAGTCCGAGATGGTATCAACAGGAGATGTTGTTTCGGTAGATGATGATCCATGGGAATCAGGAGCTGGTTTGGAGCAGCCCAAAACTTGATGGCCCCATGAGTGACAGGAGGTGCACTGTACGAGTAGCCACGGGTTAGAGACAAGTACAAGTTGATGAATGTCCGTTAGTTGACTTTTCGTGGTAAGAGTTTTCTTCAAGTTAACTACCACCATTACTCGAGCGACATCAAGGCACATACAGCGTTCCGTTGTAGGATGTAGCTTCTGAGCCTCACCAACAATGTCCCCTAGGTATTTGAAACCTGGTTGGGAAAAGAGGTGATCCAGAATTTGTTTGAAGTCAACCCAAAGCAGCATAACTGTAAGGTTCGGTTTCTGGTGAATACGTTAAGGACTCCATTCCTGCACAACAAGTAAAATGTCAGAAATATGCCAGTATTGCTTACGAACTATGCTGTTTCGGAGGCATGGAGAATCAATTTTTTTAAAAACGGTATCATCTTTGATAAATTGGACATCAATCTTTGTAGATTTTCCATCCTGATTCCAAAGCCTATTAACCGTGGCATGAACTTTGCCAATATGCGGTGCTGACCCTATAAAGTAACCAACAAGGAAGGAGTTCCATAAAATTTGTGTATTGATGGTAACAGTTGGTGGTAAATCGGCATGGGCTATATCATCTTCGAGCGTGAAAGTTGGTTTAATGTTGTTGAGGGAGCATAAGTCAAAGGAAGCAACAATAGAAGACCATGGATTTGCAAGTGTTGAAGATCCCGGTGGACGTGAAGCTCCCGCCGGAGCCATGATGTCACCGGAGACCAGCGTAAGAAGCGTGCAAAGGAATAAAAAAGAATTATTGAATTCGCCCTAATCGCCTAAATTGAGAGCTAGAATAATATGTTTTTCCTTTTTATGGTATTTCAATGATTCCTCTTACTTCTTTTAAATGAATAGTCTTAACAATTGTTGAAATTTCAAACAACTAAAACAAGGTAGAGGTCCTTTATCTTAATATATATTATAAATTGGGGAACATTTTTACAAAAATAACATTTATTTTAAAAATATTTACGTCATTGGATTTAGCACAACTATAATTTTTGTAAAGATAATAGGAAAAAATTATATATATCCTAAAAACATGGAATTTATCTTTAAAATACAAAAATTATATATTCATATATTTCTGGAACTTTTATTTTTAAAAAAGATCGAATTAAAAAACCTCATAAAATTCATTTATTGATTTTCTAATTTAATCTTATAATAAACATTATTAATAATTAAAAGTCATTTTAAATTCTTAGAATTTAGTTTATCTTAGGGTTGACATCACTACATCCCATAAAATATATGCATAAGAATTTTTTCCTTCCAAACTTATTAGCTCTTTAATATGATACATGAATTTATAACTCTCTTTACTAAACCTCCTACATTATTCGAACTCATTATTTTCACACACCTACAATTAATTAGCCTAAATTGTTATAATTTTTTTTAAATGCGTTTAAAAATCGCGTTTGAAAATAAAACCAAAACCAAACCAATTAAAACAAAACTCGATTGTGAGTTCGATAGATCTACACAAAGAAGCAACAAGACAAAGAAGAACAAAAGACTTTCTTTTCTTTTCTACTTTCTAACTTGAATAATTAGTGAAATCAAATCGATTTTCATGATTTAAGTTTTGATTCGATAATGATAAACTTTTCCAGTGTTGTTGTTTGTCTATCAAATTACTTGTGAATTTGAAGAATGGCGACAACACATCAACAAAAACAAATACATGTACACGAAACCTTAAGAAGAAAATAATACCATTTTGAATATGAAAAACAAGATTTGTAAGAAAATTGAATAATCTACTCAAACCTATAATTCTCTTTAACACATGAAACAACCCATAAAACAAATACATGGGAGAAGATGATGATGAAGAAGACTTCTTTGTTTTGTTACTAACGAAACACTCTTCTTCCACCAATTCCTTCATAGATCTAACAGATAAATGTTGAAAATCAACACCCCCATTGATCCACAATTTCTCTTCTTCTACAATCTTTCTCCATTTATTCTTCGTCTCATTTTCTTTTAGATTCATATGCCGACAAAATTATACTAAGATGTATGTAGACAGATTGTTAGTCTAGATAGTTCGTTAAGAGTAGCTAAAGTATATATAACTCTTGTAATCGATACATTACAAATTAATGAGTATACATTTTTCTTAAGATGGTATCAGAACTTTAGCTCAACTCAAATTCTTGATTCTGATTCTTTTCTCATTCCTTTCTTCTTCTTCTTCCATTGTCAAATTCTTCATCTCCTCAAGTTCAATTTCTTCATCGCTACATTCACTGCAAATTTTCGCCAATTCACTGTTTGCATCAACAATGACGAAACGAAAGTGCAAATCCAAGTACCGCACATCTACTCCAGGATCAAATGAAAAAAATTCATAAGAGGATACTCTGAGACATCCTGATTTCACTCACAACAAATCTGATCATCAAGATAACTCAGGTTTTGTTGATCACAATGTGGATCATCGGATATTCCCTAATTTCTACTCAGAAACGAGTTCCTAAACACTTTGAAATATCAGAATCGCCTGATAGTCAACACAGTCCATATTCTTCTTAATTTCGATCATCCAGGTTTGATTCTTACGCCATAAGTTCTTGATGGAACAAATTATGGTATATGGATTGTTGCAATGACCACAAGTCTTGAAGCTAAGAACAAGATTGCGTTCATTGATTGATCTCTTCTTAAACCTGATGATATTGATCCTCTTACAACGATTTGGTGCAAGTGTAACAACATGGTTAAGTCATGGGTTCTCAATAGTGTTTCAAAGAAGATTTATACAAGCGTATTGTATATAAAGTCAGCTGTTGTAGATATCTGGAAATATCTTTTTACAAGATTTCACAATACCAACCTTCCAAGAATTTATAAATTGAGACAATAGATTCATTCACTTTGTCAGGGAAGTATTAGTCTCTCTGCTTATCATACGCAAACTCAAACTCTTTGGAAAGAGTTATACAATCTTCAAATAACTGCACAAACTGTTGAATATTTAGTTGCAGAAAAGGAGACTAATCAAGTTATTGATTTTTGATTTGATTGAATGAGAGTTATGATCATATTATGGGTCAAATACTGATTAAAAAGACTCTTCCAACACTATCATAGGTTTTCAACATTTTGGATCAAGATGATTCACAAAGATCAGCTCGTATGCAGTCTCACACCAATACTGAACCATCCACTTTTCAGGCTACTACAAATGTTGTTAATAGCAATGATCAATTTCAATCTTAGAAATCAAAAACAGTTTGTACACATTGTGGAGGAGTTGGTCATATAGTTGATAGATGTTACAAGAAACATGGATATCCTTCTGGTTTCAAATTAAAGTACAAGGGAACCAACAAATCTACCTTTCAACGGACTCTAAAATCACCAATTCAAGCTAATATGGTTCACGTTAATGATGGTTCTGAAACTCCATCAACTGATCTTCAGACATTCCAATTTGCAATCAACTCTTCTACTTCTCTAAGCAATGATCAAATTCAACAATTCATTGCATATTTTAGTTCTCAGCTACACAATGCACCTACTCAAGATACTATCCAAGCTTCAACTTCCAATGTATCACACACCTCTAATGTGTCTGGTACATTTCTCAATATTTACAATACCCCTTTTCAATGCATGTCATATATTCACTCTAATAAAGATAGCATAGTTAATTATGATTCTTGGATCATTGACTCATGGGCAACTCATCATGTTTGCCATTCTCTTATCCTCCTTACCAATTTAAAGCCCTTAAGTAATACCTTTGTCACTTTACCAACTGGCAAATCAGTGAGCATTGTTGGAATTGGTTCAATTAAGCTAAGTGATAAGATTGAATTGCTTAATATGTTGTTAGCTCCCGTTTTTCAGTTTAATCTCATGAGTGTAAGCTGTTTGCCTAGGGATTTAGATTCTTTGATAAGAATTTCATCCAGAAATACTTTATACATGATCTTACACAGGAATTGATGATTGGCAAGGGTAAACAAATTTCAAATTTGTATATCTTGGATTTTGGTTCTTTGATTCCTGTATCATCTTTTTCATGTACATAAATTGCTTTTTCAAAAATTACATCACTAGAAACTTGGCATAATCGTTTAGGACATCCTTCTGAATGTAAGATAATGTCTTTATCTGATGTTCTTATTTTGCATTCTAATCATCTTAAATCAAACAATTCACGTCAAGTTTGTCCATTAGCAAAACAGAAGCATCTGCTATTTCCTGTTTCTATTGACAGTTGTATTGAACCTTTTTCAATTACTACATATCAACATTTGGGACCTTATTATGTTCCTACTCATGAAGGTTTTCGTTATTTTCTGACTATTATTGATGATTTTAGTCGTGCTACATGAATTTATTTGTTGAAACTGAAATGTGATGTTCTTAAAATTTTTCCTGAGTTCATTGTTTTGGTTGAAAATCAGTTTAATACAAAATTTAAAGCTATTAGAAGTGATAATGCTCTTGAATTAGCTTTTGTTGATCTATATAAATTCAAAAAGTATTGTTTCCTACCATTCTTGTCCTGAAACTCCAGAAAAAAATGCCATTGTTGAGAGAAAACATCAGCACATTCTAAATTTGCTAGATCATTAATGTTCCAATCACATATTCTAATTGCTTATTGGGGTGATTGTGTTTTAACAATATGTTTTCTCATCAATAGACTTCCCTCACCAACTATTCAAAACAAAACACCTTACCAATTGCTCATTAACAAAGCACCAAATTATCACCAACTAAGAACCTTTGGCTATTTATGTTACAAAAGTACATCTGTTAAGTCTAGACACAAATTTGATCCAAGAACAAGAGCTTTTGTCTTTCTTGGTTATCCATCTGGATATAAAGGATACAAGATTTTGGACTTAGAAACTAATGCTATCGCTATTTCAAGACATGTTCTTTTTCATGAATCTATATTTTGTTTGTTAAATCTTCTGTTTCTGATGTTGCTACATATTGTTTTTTTATGTTCCTGTAGTTTCTCTTCTTCCTTCAACATCAATCTCAGTTCCTTCTGATGTTGAAACTATTTCTCATTCCACTTTCAAACATTTAAGTGAACCACCAAAATATCTCCAGGATTACTTCTGTAATTCCTCATCTTCCTTATATCCTTTATCCGCCTTTTTATCATATGATAAATTTTGGCCTTCTCATTCTGCTTTTATAAACTTTGCTTCATTCACTCTTGAACCTCATAATTTCCATGAGGCAAAGAAGTCTACTGAGTAGTGTAGGCAATGGCTAAGGAACTAGAGTCACTTTAAAGGCTTAATACATGAAAAATTTGTTCATTTCCAAATGGTAAAGAAGCAGTTGGTTGCAAATGGGTTTATAAACTAAAATTAAATGCATATGGTTCTTTAGAGAGGTATAAAGCTAGGTTAGTAGCTAAGGCTACACATAGCAAGAGGGAATTGATTTTCTTGACACATTCTCTCAAGTTGCTAAGATGGTGACAATAAAAATGTTGCTAGCGTTGGCTTTGAAACATGAATGGTTTCTGCATCAATTAGACATTTCAAATGCTTTTTTGAATGGTGCTTTGACTGAAGATATATACATGTCTTTACCTCCCAGATATGATGCAACTCAGGGAGACTCTCTCCCACCTAATGCAGTTTTGAATATGAACAAATCAATTTATAGTCTAAAATAGGCTTCAAGACAATGGTTTATAAAGTTCTCACATACCCTTCTTCTCATGGGATTTCAGAAAGTTAATGCTGATCATACTTTGTTTCTAAAAGTCACATCAACTGAATTCACTATAGCTTTGGTTTATGTTGATGATATTCTCGTGGCTAGCAAATCAAGAAGTGATGTTGATTCTTTTGTCACTCAACTACAACATTATTTCAAGCTTAGGAATCTTGGTGAACCCAAATATTTCCTTGGCTTAGAAATTGCCAGATCCTTTAAATGCATCTATGTTTGTTAACATAAGTATGTGGTTGAGCTTTTGACCGAGAGTGGTTATTAGGCTGTCGTCTTTCTTCGGTTCCTATGGATCCCAGTAATAAACTTTTTGCATCAACTGGTATGAAGCTGGACAACGCAGAACCTTACAGGCGCCGGATGGGGAAGCTAATGTACTTCACTATAACTAGACCTGACATTTATTTTGCAGTTAATAAACTGTGTTAATTCACTTCTGCACCCACACTAGCACATATGAAGGCTGCGCACAAGGTTTTACAATACCTTAAAGGCACAATTAGTCAAAGTATGTTATATTCTTCTGATAAAAATTGTCAACTCAAAGCCTTTTGTGATTCTGATTTGGCACAATGTCCCGACACTAGGAGATCAGTCACTGGTTTTTGCATCTTCATTGGTGATCTTCTGATTTCATGGAAAACAAGAAAGCAACATGTTGTGTCCTTATCTTTTGCAGAGGCCGAGTATAGAGCTTTATCAGATACTGTAAAGGTAATCATGTGGTTTTCTCGGCTTTTACATTATCTTTTTTTTTGCATCATCGTATCTTTTAGTGTTGTATTGTGATAGTACCGCAACTCTCCATATTGCCAAGAATCCAGTTTTCCATGAGCGTATAAAACACATCTAGGCACAATTTCATTCGGTTAGGGAGAAATTGGAAGCTGGAGATCTTCGTGCATTACATGTTCGCTCAGAGAATCAACTAGCCGATTTACTAACAAAACCCATGTTTCCTACTCTGTTTCATCGTTTAGTGTCATCTTGAGGGGGACTATAAGATGTATGTAGACAAATTGTCAGTCTAGATAAGAGTAGTTGTTAATAGCTAAAGTATATATAACTCTTGTAAATGATACATTATAGATTAATGATAATACGTTTTTCTTCTAAGAATTATCCTCACAAAATTGTCACCGCATTGCTTCTTGTCTCTAATCCGAGATCCCAATCACTTTTCTGATCTCTCTAGCCATAATCCTTCGCCAGCTCAGAATTGGTCTTCTTCTTCTTCTCTATACTAATATACTGATATACGAAATTTTGATTAACTGAAGATTTTAATTATAGCGACATTCTGTTTTGTTTTAATTACAATTGATTTTGTTTTAATTGGTTTGATTTATTTCTCCAAAAAAACACAACTATTAATCGTATTTCTTTAAGTTTTAATTGTAATTTAGCCTAATCAATTTTAAATGTATGAAAATGATGAGCCTGAATAGTTTGAAGGAGGAAATTTGGATGTATATACTTTATGAGGTGTAGTGATATCGACTCTTTTATCTTATTTATAACTATCTAGATTATGAATTGGGAAGTTCTGTTTAAAAAGTAATCTTATTTTGGTAAAAATATTATACAAAATGTCACTAATTTATCAGACAACTTAAATATTTATTAAGGCTAATCACGATAAAATTAACTTTTTTCCTAAATATATGGAACAAACTATTTAAATTTAAAAAACTTACAATAACATCATTTACATTATATACATTATATATATATATATATTGGTAACTCTACAAAGTGAATAATAATTTGCATTATTCATAAAATGATCAAGTTTAAGAAATATAAATAACTAAATTCAACTTTGACCAACATCTTTGATATAAAATGTTGTGAAATATCTTAGCGGTATAAAATAAAAATTAAATACTTCTTCAATTTAACGGTATAGTCTTTTTATAATCATTTTTCTGATTCAAAAAATATATATATATATATATATATATATATATATATATAATTTAACAGTATAGTGTTTTTAGAATCATTATTTTTTGGGATCAAAAATAATTATTATATATATATATATATATGTGTCATATGATAGGTTAAATTTATTTTTAATATATATAATTATGGGTTATAATTATTAATATCACATATATGACTTATCTAATTTCAAATATATGTTATGCAACTTTTAAATTGTGTTATATAGTTTTAACTTTATCAAAATAAATAATATATATCAAGTAAAAGTTAGTGCTTTTCGAATCATTGTTTTCACGAGTCGAGAACAAATGTATTTTAACATAGATATCGTATGATAGATTAAATATGTTTTCAATATATGTACATGATAAATTAGTATTTTTTCTTAATAGAACCAAGACTTATGCAATTTTAAATATATGAATTTACTCTTTTATGCAATTTCAAATTTCCTTATGTAGTTTTAACTTTATAAGTACCTTAAATTAGTTTTATTTTATTACCCTAGAAATTAAAATAAATGAACTATTTCTTTTAAGCAACTATTGTTTTTTTTTTTGTTACCCAAAAGCTTTCATTAATAATTAGATCAGTACATACTCAGCGAGAGTAGTTTTGACAAAACATCAGCATCCAAGTTTATATTGCGTGGAATAGCTGAGAAAGAGGAGGATAGAAACTGATTGTTGAGAATCAAACAATCCGAGACTATACTATAAAGATCTGAAAAAGTAGTCTCCTGGTTTAGTGCCTTTACTAGCGATTGTGAATCTGATTCGAAGGAGATATGCCTGCATCCAAGTCGTATTGCTGCGGACATAGCTTCGCGCATCACCATACCTTCGGCCACAAGAGCTGAGCCTACGAACGGTACCGCCTTTGACTCTTTAAATACTGATCCGTTCGGCATGGTGATGATCCAAGCAAGTCCGTCTACATTCTTGTCGCTTCTCCAAGCTGCATCGGATTGACACAAACATTCCTTTCTAGCAGGGATTTGAATGATGGATTGGCTTGAGTTTTGAGCTGGCGGTAATTGATTCATCTGCCATTCCTTCGCTGCAACAATTGCTTGAGTTAATTTTTCTTCAACAATGACAATTTCTTTTTGAAAATATAGTTTGTTCCGAGCTCTCCATAGATGCCAAATAATCCAAGATGCTAATGATCCTGATATGGCGCCTGTTGGTGGCAAGCAGGTAAGATTAGACAATTTGTGCCAAATGTCCTTAGTTGAATTGAAGGTTTGTAGCTGAAGGTTCTTGCAAAAGGGAGCCGACTTCCAGACCTGGATACAAAATGGACAGTGAAACAATAAGTGTAAGTCAGTTTCAATTTCACCGCAGCGTAGGCAATGTTGGTTAATCTCAATTCCCCTCCTGTGCAGGTTGAAGCCAGAGGGTAATGCTCCTTGGAGAATTTTCCAGATTAGGAGTTTCTGTTTTCCAGGGACATTTATATTCCAAATTTCACGATTCCAAAGTATAGATAGTTGAGGTCTTGAATCTTCAACTCCTTTTGTTTCTAGTGCTGCACCAAAACCAGATTTGGTAGAGTAGATACCCGAGGCTGTTCGAGTCCAGATTTTCTTGTCACTAATCCTTTTTAGGCTTGGTTTGATACACAAAATCTTTTGCGCTACGTGAGGGAGGATCTGGTCCACTTTTGCAATATCCCACTTTGTGCTAGAGCTTTCCATTAAATCGGCAACCTTCCAGTTCGCACTTGCCTCTGTGGCTGGTCCCATTGGGCGTATAGCTTCTGATGTCGAGATCCAAATATCGTTCCATATTGAAATTGAATGGCCATTACCAACAGCCCAACCTAAGTGGGTTTTAAGCAAGTCTCGGCCTATGACTAATCCTTTCCATCCATGTGAGGATCCTAGTTTGTGAATGGCATCAAGGAACGAAGTTTCCGCGAAATACTTTCCTTTTAGGATTCTTGCTATAAGGCAATCCGGGTTTTGTAGAATTCTCCAACTCAATTTTGCTAAAAGTGCATCATTAAACGCTTATACTTCTCGGAATCCAAGTCCTCCCACTCCTTTGGGCTTTGCTAATTTTTCCCAAGAAACCCAAGCCATTTTCTTTTCATTTATTTTGGAGTCCCACCAAAATCTTACAAAAGCGGATTGAATTTTATCACATAGAGATATTGGGAGTTTGAAGCAAGGCATAGCGTAGGTTGGCATCGATGTGAGTACACTTTTGAGTAGAGTCATTTTTCCCGCCGTAGATAGAAATTTCGTGGACCAACTAACCGCTTTTTGGTGGATCTTATCAACGATAGATGTGAACAAATCTTTCTTTTTTTCTTCCAAAATGTTGCGGTAGTCCTAGATACTTACCTACGCCACCTTCTTTTGAGATTTTTAATTCTCTTTTGACCGTTCTTTTTATGGAGCTTGGCGTCTTTCTTGAGAAAGTGATTGATGATTTTTGCGGATTTATAAGTTGGCCGGAAGCTTGTTCGTACTTGATAAGAATTCCTTTTAAAGCTTTAATGCACTTTGGTGACGTTTTTGAGAAGAACATAGTGTCATCCGCAAAAAGGAGATGATTAATCTTTGGGCATCCTAATGCAATTTTAATTCCACTGAAGTTCTTGTTTCTTTGGCCTTTCAAGCAAAGTCCAGATAATACCTCACTACACAGTATGAAGAGGTAGGGTAATAGTGGGTCGCCTTGTCTTATGCCTCGGGAAGGGGTAATATGTCCTTTTGATGATCCGTTCAATAAAAAGGAGTAAGAGACGGTTGTGATACATTGCATGATCCAATTCACCCAAGTAGGGTGGAAACCTAGTCTCAATAAAACTTCCTTTATAAAAGACCATTCAAGGCGATCGTAGGCTTTTGTCATATCTGTTTTGATTGCCATTGCGCAAAATTTTTCGGCCTCGAATATCTTGAGGTAGTGAAGAACCTCATGGGTTATTAGGACATTATCCGATATGGCTCGCTCTTTTACAAAGGCAGATTGGTTCTCCGAGATAAGTGATGACAAGATAGGTTGGAGTCTTCTAGTAAGAAGCTTGGCAATTATCTTGTAATAGACATTGCAAAGGGAAATTGGTCTATAATCCGCCACTTTCCAGGGTCCTTGGATTTTTGGAATCAATCGGATATGAGTAATATTAATGTTCTCAAGTAGAAACCCGGAAATGAAGAATTTAATAATTTCCTCATAAATCGCCTTCCCTACTGTTGCCCAATGAGTTTGAAAAAACCCTGCTGAGAACCCATCGGGGCCTGGTGCTTTGTCCGGGTGAATGGAGAATAAAGCGTCTCGGATCTCAATATCATTTGGTATCTTGGTAAGGTTCTCGTTGATCGAATCCGATATTTTTGGGCTTAATGCTTCAGCAACCACTTCTTTGCAGCTCGTGTCTGAAGATGTGAAAAGCTGTTGAAAATATTTTGAGATTGATTTTGCTATTTGATCCTCAGAAAAAGCAGCTGATCCGTCATCATCTTCTATGACCGAGATATTATTTAGAGCTTTTCTACCTCTAGTTGTAGCATGAAAGTATGATGTGTTTCTATCGCCTAGAGAGAGCCATAATAGCCTGCTTCTTTGCCTCCAGTATATTTCTTCATCTTTAAAGGCTTTTTCCAGAAGATGTTGTAGATCTTTGACTGATTCATCAGACGCAGGGGAATTTTCTGCTTCCAAAATCTTTCTTCTGCACGTGTCAATCGCTTCTCTCTTCTGTCGTGCTTCCTCTCTTGTCCAAATGAGTAGGGCTCCTCGAATTTTGCTAATTCGAAAATCGACAGAAGTGTGGGTATTCTTGGTCCATTCTTTTTTAACGAGATCTGCAACTTCCGGGATTTTATTCAGTCTTCGATCAAAGCGAAAAATTCCTTTTCCTTTAAGGCGAGATGAATCAAGGTGAGTTATAGTCAGTTTATGGTCCGAACCTTCGAAGTTAAGATATTCGATTTTTGACCATGGGTACTGTTCAAACCAGAGACTATTTCCGAGAGCTCTATCCAATCGGATTCGGACTTTGTGTGAATATCTTGTCCCTTTCCAAGACATAGGGTTGCCAAAATGACAGAGGTCATATAGATCGCATTCAGAAATCATTGTTCGGAAGTCGGTGAAAGAGGTTTCCGGTCTTAGTGGTCCACCACTCTTTTCTTCATTACTGATGATATCATTAAAATCCCCGGCAAGATACCATGGGGAGTTACGTGCAGTCGTAAGTGAGCTTAATTGGTTCCAAATGATCTTCCTTTTCTTATCATCTGTATCGCCATACACAAAGGATGTGTGGAAGAAAGATTTTTCATGGTTGACATCGGTTTCTATCACATTTTTAGAAGAGGATATGATATCAATTTGTAGATCTTTCTTCCATAATAAAATAAGTCCACCACTACTACAACCTTGTGGTGATATTATATAATGATTTTCTAGATTTAGACAGCGAAGTTTTTTTTATTACAATATCATCGGAATTCTTCGTTTTCGAGAGGAAAAAGATATCGTGAGCTTGGAATTTATGAATCTCCCGTAATCGGCGAACTGTCCAAGGGTTCCCCAGCCCTTGGCAGTTCCAGCATACAATCTTTAAGGAAGAGGATCGGATGGATCCTGAAAATCCACTCTTTCTCTGATCTCGGGTTGATTTGGTGGAGTGGCCTGGTTTTGTAGTTCCCTGTGTGGAATGAGGTAATGAGGTCCCAGCTCCATCATTAGGACTTAGTCTCCTTGCCGATATGTTTCCTTTAGCCACGTTAGCCATACCACCAGAGAGATTAGGTGGTGGAAGATTCCTTCTTGGTGAAAGATGGGATTGCTTAACTCTTCGCTTCTTTGTGATTGAAGGCTGATTTTGCTTTGTTGATGGGTTGGTATTTTTGCTTCATGGAGGTCGTCCAAGTCTCTTTTTTATTGGGGGTTTTGAGACAGTTATGTCGCGGGACTCTTTGTTTTCTTCAGAAGTTCTTATACGTTGGGTGGCTGGTACTCGAGGTGCTTCAGCCTCAGTTCCAGATAGAGGTGGTGGTGTGGAATCTCTCTCGAGTCTTAGACGTACCATTCGCTCGACTGAGTGTGCAAGCTCACCATTTTCCTCTGCTTGCTTATATCTTAGGAGCCTAGCTGCGCTTTCTAGTGGTTCTGCACATTGTATGTACTGTGCCATGACTTCATTTACTTCACCCAAAGCTTTTTCCACTGCTTCACTAGGTTGATCTCTTATGGGAGATACATTTCCTAACCTTTCCAGGGCTGGCCTACGGCTTCTAGCAGAAGCAGATCATTCCCCTGAGCCTGATTGCATATGGTGTGGGTATTGGGGCTGAAGAGTTTGTACCTCCTTAGGGATTCTTTCTGCTGGTTCTCCAGGAGAAGAAAGGTTTGATGGGGTGATAAATCCCGAGTTGGGGGTCCTGAGATTTCGTCCAGAGGGTACCCACATTTGACGGTTTGAATATATTGGCCTACGCCATTCATCATGATTGCGACCATTCCTCCCATCTTTGTAATCTTTTCGATTATTTTGTGGGTCTCTTCTTGAGTTTGAGTGGTGAGAATTCCCAGAGCTATATTGTGATGAGGTCCGAGACTGAGATTGATGTCTTTTTAACTGATCGTTGAGATCATAATCTCTTTGACGTTTCCTTGAGCTTCTTTCTGGATAGTGCTCGGATGCTGTGGATTGCATATGTTTGGCTGGAGAAGCTTGTATACCTCTGAAGTGCTCATGTGGTATAATGAGACTATTATCTTTAGACTTCTCACCAGGTACAACTTGCTCTAGGTGGGGACAGTCTTTTATGTCATGAGATAACATAAAGCAGTTGGAACAGTGTCTTTCAAGTTTCTCATAAATGAGGCTCACCTGTATGGAATTCAATGATTGACTTCATTATGAGGGGCTTTAAGCCGTTGATAGTCACCCTCATTCTAGCTGCTTTAATAGTTATATTAACTACTTCCACTGTACCAATATCATTGCCAATAGTTCTGAGAATTTTCTTTGTCCATAAATGGACAGGAAGGTTTTGTACTGTTATCCAGAATGGGATTAGTGCTGGAAAGGTTGGTGAGAGAGATGGTTCCCAGCGTTCGAGAATCACCATCCACTTTGCAAAGTGGTATGGTCTATTGTTCAAGACCAGTTGCAGATCTTCTTCGGTGGAGAAATGGAATTGGAACCGACCCTGTCCCAGATCCACTCCGAAAGCTCTGGTACTTGTTTCCCATAAATCTGAGAGGAAAGGTATGAGGGACCAGATTCTCTGTATTTTTGGGTTTGTGAGTCGTCCCATGAGAGTTAGAGATTGTTTTTGTTGGAGTTCAGCATCTTCTGGTAGCTCAATTCGTATCCTTGCTGAGCGAGGTGGGGACTGCTTTGGATTAGCAATACTTTTCCCTTTTTCTTCACTCGTAAATCTTCTATTCATACTGAGTAATATTTCCAGATGGGTAATCGAGTTCCACCAGATCCTGAGATTGTTCCGGATTGTTCTCTACCGTTATAAGACGGAGGAAATTTTTAAATTAGATTTATAATCTTCAGCTAAGTCTTGAACAAAAACACTGTGTTCTCCAAGGAAGTAGAGAAACAGAGTATTTTTACTTTGTGTAGTGATGGATGCTTGTAGAGATTCAAAAAGTCTTCCTGAAACCTTCTTCAGATGAACTTCCGGTGAAAGATAACCTAGGAACCCGTCTCTTGCCGCCGTAAATTAGGTTAAAATATGGATGGTTGAACCTTGGAGACCTTCGGATTGCATGGATGTCCAGCGGTTAAACTGTGAGAGCTCTGTCTCGAGACACGAAGCAACTATTGTTTTTATGACCATTTCCACATGGAGAAAACAAATATATTTTTATATATTGCATATGAAATTTTATTAAATTATAAATATGATCGTATGAAAACGTTGGATATAAACATATTACATTATTAAAGAAACCAAAATTACATTTTAATAGTCAACCTATATAGTACATTAGTTTATTTTATCTAACGTAATACACATATTAAATCACATACAAAACAAACTAAACAAAACTTACAAAATTTATTAAGTTAACCAGACTTTAGAAAGAACATAGTCCGCACATCGTGCGGGTTGAAGCGGTAGTTTATCAATATTACATAATTCAAAACACACACATGTAATTTATATTTTAAAAAATCTATATAATGATTATTTTCAAAATATATACATATATTATATATATATGTATATTATATATATATATATATATATATATATATATAAAAGAGCGGTCCTATTAA
>OVBE01006984.1:0-19063 GCA_900406425.1 Iberis pinnata | reverse complement strand
AAACTCACTCCTTCTTAGTGATGACGAGTACCATTATTGTAATGATTTTTGGGCATTAGAAGATAAAGAGATACTTATNGATTTTTGGGCATTAGAAGATAAAGAGATACTTATAGAAGTTGAGAAGAATAGTTCTGAATCATTTTCTCCATGTATAAGTGTATTAAGTGTTATAGAAGTAAATGTTACTAATTATAGTTCGTGACGACTCTTTTGAGATTTGATCTCGTCGGTACTAGCATATCAGTTAGATCCAGTTTGTGTGCGTGTGGATACCGGTAGAGGCACGACATTTGGAGTGCTCAGAAACCTTAGACTAATCCGATTAGTCGTTCCGCTGCAGAATATCCAGGTATATTCAAATCTCTGTATTCTAGATTTAATTCAATATTTGCACGAATCCTGACAATTAGATTCGTAATTAAAATTTATAAATCGTTATAAATTGTTACGTATTCCAACACAGTCAACCTTATCTATCAAAGAATTAATACTCCCTCCGTTTCAAATTACTTGTCGTTTTGGAGTTTTGCACACAAATTAAGAAATCTCTATTTTCTATAAAAACACCATTATATATTTTACATCAACCAATAGAAAAAATTCCTACAATTATTCTATTGGTTAAAAAAGTCAATTTCATTTAATTTTTGCATTGAAAACCTAAAACGACAAATATTTTGAAACAAAATTTTTTCTCCAGAACAACAACTAATATGAAACGGAGGGAGTATACAATAAAGTTGTTCTAAATTTCTGATGACTTGGTCGTTTAAGCCCTAAAAAGTTTCTTGGTCGTTTAAGCCCTAAAAAGTTTCTTGGTCGTTGCTAGTTACTACCGCTCTTGTGTATGTTTATGACCTCTTCGTTTTCTTAGAATGACATCGTACGTCACTGTTCATCATGAATAACTGTATAAACGCATACATATTAATTTAGGAATAATGTTTTATAAACTACCTAAGGCTAAGATAATGGCAATGGTACTGGTCAAAAGGTTGACTTGAGGCCATAATATGCATGTCTCGGCTTCAATCTTAAGATCATTATTAGTCTCACCATCAACTACGTTTTTAAATTAAACACAACTATATGATATATAGTTTATGGTCCCATTGACCAATTAACAACTTATTTGATTCAATATAATAATATATACATAAGCAGACACATATATACAGGTCACAAACCATATTACAAAAGATTCCGAAAACACAAATATTTAATTTTTATAAAACAATATTATCTACAATACCACTTCCTTACTGGATAATGCATATTTGACAATTATGATATTGCTTTCTAACTGGACCATAGCCATACATGGCATAATATATATTGTACTTGCATAAAATATATCAAGCACTTGACAGCAAATAAATATATGTACTAGTTTGATAAGACCAAAATATTAGGAGGTGGTTTAATATGACTTTTAAATGTAAACTGCTGTAAAACATTGGTCGTGGTTTTAGCTTACAAAAATATGTGAGTTTTTATGTCATAATTGAATCAATCCATAACATTTTTATAATGTGGAATTTTGTAATTGTGTGTAGTTAAACTCCAAAAGGAAAAAGTGCACAAATAGATCTTTAACCATTTGACCAAAATCAAACTTTCAATTGTGTATTTAAAACAACATAGAAAATACTGAAATGATAAGTAATTTTAAGATTAACCAAAGTTCTTATGAGTTGTGAACAGTTTTAGGACGTTAAAGTTTATTTGGCAAAATAAATGATTTTTAAACTTTTGACAAAATTAACAATTTTATAAGCCATGCAGTGTAAAATATACTTAACCTAGCTGGCTAGCTTAGTTTAAAATTAACATTAAATTCAGTGATTTATGATATACGCGAAATTAATTAAAGTGTATATACAAAATATTTTTTATAAAAACAAAATATTATATATATATATATATATATATATATATATTCGCGATCTTTAAATCAAAATTGAAAAAGTCGAATAACATACACCTTTGTTCAACTTCCCAATCTAAACAGTAAAAATAAAAAGGAATTTGAGAATTAAGAAAATATTGACAAAAACCAAGAGAAAAATCAACTACAGTAATAAGAATATATTTGTTAGAGTATAGAGAATAGTAAATCAACCAACAATCTGTTTGTCACAAAAACCACTTTTTATTAAACGAAGTTTGTTTAACCTTCTACAAAAGCTTGACCCAAACGGGTTTTACACAATCCAAGACACACCTTGATTGTCACCTCAATTGTTTAATAAAATAAACAGACTTTTCCTAAGGCTACCCGTTTTACAAACTCTTCTACTCAAAGTCTAGAACACTCACAACAAGAACAACTTCCTGATTTGATTGTTGTTCTTAACTAAGTCAAATAAAAGTTCTAAAGTATCAGTCTCCACTAAACACTTTAGTCCCTTTATATACTAATTACCCCAAACCCTAATTTGTTTACAACAACTCTTATCTTAACAATAGTATCTTCAAGAGATCCTCTCCACTCCAATATCTTCTTGATAGATTCCTCCTTTGATAATATCTTCACATCTTATCCACGTTTCAGATCTTCCCCTTTAATCGCATGTTGTTCTCCTAGTATCACTGCTTGACTTGATCCTTGGCTTTTAGACTTTTGTTCCCATCAGCTCCCTGATTTGCTCAATTCCTCTGTTTCCAATCAGCTTCATGTTTTCTCACTTTCAGTCTCCCCCTTTTTGACTTGATTTCATGATTTAGCACCTACTCCAACCTGCATCTCAAATGTACATATATACCAAGGAACATATAGACTAACTCGAAACCAAGGTACCATCAATTTATCAAATAAAAACCACCATTGTTCAAAATAACAAAAATAGAAACTTGAGTTTGAGTTCAGTTCTTAGTGCTTAACAAAAGAAAACTAAGGATCTAATCTACTCATGATCTCCCCCCTGAGCATTTGCATACTCCTAACACTTCATGATTTAATCTGAGTCAGTTTCATCCGGATCCTTTTCTCCCCTTGCTTACATGACATCATGTCAAAAACAAGTACTCGAATATGACACAACAGTGAGAAACACTTACCTATAGCTAAGGCTGCCTCAAGAAGTTGTATGGCCAGCTTAAAAACTTTGCGTAATCATGTGCCCGAATCAGAAGCCTGCTTCGTTACCTTTGTCTTTGAGCGACCACGAGACCGAGAAGGTTCAACAACAGAGTCATCGGACTTCAACCGTTTCGAGGATCGTCCTTGCTTAGCAGACCGATCGGGAACAAGACCTGGAGTTTCCAAAATATGCTCTTGATGTACAGGAGGCAGAGAGGTGACTAACTGAGAACCAGACAACAGTCGTGTGATCAATCTGGGAAACAGATGGTAGAACTTTGAGTCCGGAGACTTGGCATGGCCAACAATATGATAAAACACCATTTGACCTACGTTAAACTGAACCTTGTGTGCAATCTTATACAGAACCATTGCCCTGCCAAGATGCATATATCCCGAATTCTTGGAAGGAAGCCAATTGCGACAGCAGATACGATACAGCTCCTTGTGATCATCAGTGAAAACTCCAAGATTCAGAGATGGCCATCTGAGAACAGAACCACCACTCAGGAACGAGGCCAACCCATCAGGAGTCACAGCAGCCACCTGAATTCGGCTTTGAACATCATCAACCTCAGAGAGGCTAAACAGAGCATTGATACGGGCAGCCGAAGCCTCAAATATATTACCCCTTACCGGAACCATAACCATCGGTTCATCCTTGTAATCATCTGGTACATTAGCATAGAACTCCCCAAACTAGTTCTTTGTCAAATTCTCTGAGACTTTTCACTGTGGAAAAAAGCCCAGCATCCGCAATTAGACGACGCACAGTACTGTTAGACGTGGAAGCCAAAGAGTACTCAGCCAAACATTCTTTTCGCGAGACCAGATCGAAACGCTGCGCGGCAATCCTTGAGGGAAACTAGAGAGTGTAAAACCCTGGAACTTGAGGCTCCTTCTTCACCTTCATGGAAGCACCCTCTAATGTAACAGATGGTTGTTTCCTCTTGCGAACCCTAGCAGATCTAACTGTATCAGTAGGAGGAACAGTGCTTTGGGTCTCGTTCAAAAAGACCACATCATCACCCTCTAGAATTACCATATCATCACCAGTCAGAACATGATTTAGAACATAACCGTCTTCAGCCATTTGGGGTCCCCCTTCAAATACGGAGTTGAAATCGGAATACAGAATATGAGACGCAGACCCGTCAGCAGCTGTCTGAGCTTCAGCATCAGGATTTGGAACATCACTGGACAAAGACTGTTCAACTTCATGTTGCAAGGTAACATGCACAGTAGCATCATCAAGCAAGTCCTCAAAGAAAGACACAGAGATGGGATTTCCCCGATATTTGACCAGTGTCCGGCATGTATTAACCAGCGGGGAGTCTGCAGTCACCATTGGTGCCGGTGTCTGATACTCAGACGAGGAAGGTGACGCGACCCAAGGTGTAGAGTGAGGAGGTGACTGCACAAGAGGGTGATTGGGATCTTTAACTTGTAAGAATCTGCGAAATTGATTGAAAAATTCATCCATTTTGTGTAGATGTGTGAACAAGTGATGAAACCCTAGACAACCAAAATAGGAATATAAAGACGATTAGGAAGATGAAACGATATATCACAACAAACTCTTGAACTCCCCCTTTAAGAGATCTTGATACGCGCGATACAGATATTCTAGTTGAAGAAAATCAAACATGTCCACATGCAATCATCGAGATATGCTAAATGGGCCTGAAAAGAACTTAACAGATCCATTACACATATAAAAATATTGAATCGAATATTAGTCCAAAACCATATCAATATGAACATGATCAGAAAAAAACACACTCTCAGCAATATCATAGGCACAACACGGTTCAATCATGAGTGACCCAATTCATAGTAAATCATAGTTAGCACCAAATTTACATTCCTTTTTAAAAAATATATATTTTTTATCAAAATAAACTAAATAAGTATGAACACAAAAGGCTGGTGATATTATCAGGAAGACTACCTTGTGTGAAAAATCTGTTGAATGATCTTGCAATGATACGTGTAGTCACTATGTGGCTAGTCTTTCACACTGTCATACTTTTATCCAAGAACCAATGTCAATCTTAGTTCGCAAACACTCTTCATCAGGCAGCTGGAATTTCCTTTGAAGAGTCATCAGTCAATCAGACTTATGGTAAAGTGTATCACTTGACTTCTCAACACTTGAAACCATGATTCAAGACATAGAATGTCTGCATAGTTAAATGTATCACTTGACTTCTTAACATCCAACTTTTTTTTTTTAAATATGCTCTTCTCAGCTCTTTGTCCTCCTGGTATGAGTGTTTGCAGCCCTTTGAAATAGATTAGATCAGGACGGTATGACAGGCAGCTATTTTCCACACTGAACCACATGCACAAAGCTTTGAACAAACAAGTTAAGGGATATATATTCACAGGAAAATCATCCCATATATCAAAAACAACTGCTAGAAACAGTTTAGAGTTCACAAACCCCAATTGCCTTTCTGAGATTAATAAAAAAATGGAAATCCATTGATTTAGTAAACAGATCAGTGAGTTTTAACTCAGTGCTAACATGATCAACCATAAGTAGTTTTGCCTCAATCAATTCCCTGATGAAGTGATGTCTGATGTCTATATGTTTCGTTATAGAATGTTGAACATGATTTTTAGCAATATTAATAGCACTTTTGTTATCACACAATGCAAGCAAGGGATCAGAGTACATACCATACTCAGCAGCCATTTGTTTCATCCATAAAATTTGAGTACAACAACTGCCCAAAGGAATATACTCTGCTTCTGCAGTTGACAACGAAACACTGTTCTGTTTACGACTATGCCATGCAATCAGATTGTTACCCATAAAGAAACACCCTCCACTTGTGTTGTGTCAATCATCAAGAGAACCAGCGCAATCAGCATCACAGTAACCCACCAGGTTCTTGTTTGTGTCCTTTGTAAAATATATGCCGAGATTCACAGTGCCCTTCACATACCTGATAATCCTTTTGACAGCTGTTAGATGAGACAACTTGGGTTGTGCATGATATCTTGCACAAATGCCCACTGCAAAACAGATGTCTGGTCTGCTTGCTGTTAGATATAAAAGGCTACCAATCATACCTCTGTATACCTTTTCATTGAATTTTTCACCAGTCTCATCCCTAGACAACTTATCATTAGTACCCATAGGTGTCTTTTCTTCCTTAGACTCATGTAGGCCAAACCTTGTGACCAAATTTTTGGCATATGTGCTTTGACTAACAAAAATACCCTCGTCTGATTGCTTCACTTGTAATCCCAAAAAATAGGTAAGCTCACCACACATGCTCATCTCAAACTCTTGAGTCATGTTTTTGACAAATTGTTCAACAAGTTGATTATTTGTTGACCCAAACACAATGTCATCCACATAGATTTGAACAATAATCATATCATCGTTGTCCTTTCGGACAAACAATGTCTTGTCTACTGTGCCTCTCTCATAGCCTTGTTTGATCATAAAAGTTGTTAGCCTTTCATACCAGGCTCTTGGTTCTTGCTTCAAACCATATAAAGCCTTTTTAAGTTTGAAAACATGATCAGGATGCTGTGCATCTTCAAAACCTTTAGGTTGTTCAACATATATTTCCTCTTGAAGAAATCCATTCAAGAACGCACTTTTGACATCCATTTGATACAGCTTGAATTGCAGTACAAGCCATTCCAAACAGAAATCTGATTGATTCTAACCGAGCAATTGGTGCAAAGGTTTCATCAAAGTCAACACCTTCCACCTGAGAATATCCTTGAGCAACTAACCTGACTTTGTTTCTAACTACAGCACATGTCTCATCGATTTTATTCTTGAAATCCACTTAGTACCCACAACATTAACTTGATCAGGTCTTGGAACCAAATCCCAGACTTTACTTCGTTAAAATTGACTTAACTCTTCTTGCATAGCTGAAATCCAGAATTCATCCACAAGTGCTTCTTTGTAATTTTTAGGTTCAATCACTGAGACAAATGCCGAAAACATAATTGATTCAACAGGCTGTCCAGTGATTAGCTGTCTGAAATCAATCTGTTATCCTCGTGTAATTCGATCACCATGAATGTCTCCAATAACATCATCCTTGGAATGATTCTTATGTACTTCAGTGTGCATTGGTACTGTGGATGGAGACTTGTCTTGTTGTTGATTGATATCCTCTTGATGTGTGGCTTCACTCGAAGTCATCTGATGAACTATTACTCGTGAAGTAGAATAGTCATCGAACACCATATTGACAGTTTCTTGAACTGTATTTGTTCGTTTGTTAAACACCCGATATGCTGTACTTGTACCTAAATATCCAAGAAAAAAACCTTCATCGCTTCGTGAGTCAAACTTGCCAAGATGATCTTTATCATTCAGAATGAAACAGACACAACCAAAGATGTGAAAGTAGCTCAGACTAGGTGTCTTCCCTTTCCACATCTCATAGGGAGTTTTGTTTGTCCCTTTGCGTACATACACTCTGTCGATTATGTAACAAGCTATATTTACAGCCCCTGCCCAGAAATGCTTGGCCACTTGATTCCCATGAAGCATTGCTCTAGCCATCTCTTGTAATGTTCGATTTTTCCTTTCAACAACACCATTCTGCTGTGGTGTTCGTGGTGCAGAATACTGATGGACAATACCCTAATTCTGACAGAAATCATCAAACTGATCATTTTGAACTCACCTTCATGGTCTATTCGAATGACCTTGATTCCAACCTTCTCATTCTTTAGTTATAGGGCCAGAATCTTAAAACTATTAAGTGTTTCGGTTTTCTCCCTTAGAAACCGAACCCAAGTATATCGAGTGAAATCATCCACAATCACTAGTATGCACTTCTTTCCTATGAGACTTTCAATTTGAATTGGTCCCATTAAGTCCATGTGTACCAATCCTAGTGTTTCTGTGGCTTTAACATCTAAAAATGTTATGTGATAAGCTCTAATCTATTTACCCTGATTGCATGGTCCACACACAAAGTGTTGTTGTGTTTCAAATTTAGGAACACCTCTTACAACTTCATGATTGATCAGCTTTGTGAGAGTTCGCATATTCAGGTGTCCCAACTTTTGATGCCATATCTGAGCTTCTGATTCTTGTCTTACACTTAAGTACTTTGTTCGTGACTTCCACATGTAACAATTGTTACCTGATCTCATTCCTATCTCCTTTATCATCAATTGCTTTGCATCTTGTTTTAGAAAAAATAACTTCAAGTCATTCATCACACAGTTGACTGATATTTATCAAATTAACTTTGAGACCATCAACTAGAAATACTTTAGCTAGTTCGGGTTGTTCTATCCCACCAGTAGTTCCTTTGCCCTTAATTTTTCCTTTAGCTCCATCTCCAAAGGTAACTTTCCCAGCTGACAATTCTTGGAATTTCCCTAGATTGCTTTGACTTACAGTCATGTGTCTCCAACCCCCACTATCAAAGTACCAGAACTCTTCTTTTGTCTCTTATACTGAAAAAGCTACATGACACACATCTTCTTGTTCCTTCTTCCTTGCTTCAATTTTTTCCACCTTCTTGAAAGTGGAATATTGATCACTTTTCTTTATTCATACTCTGTTGTATTTCTTATGATCCTTGAAGTATCGTCTCTCCCATATGAGTGTTGAAACACGATTAAGAAACTTATTGTAGTAGTACTTGTAATGTCATGTTCGTCCACAATACCAACAACCTGTTCTACGATCAACCTTCTGATAATAACTTCTCTCTTGTCTCTGAACTGACTGTCGATATTCCTCTTTCACAAACTTGGTTTCTCCAAACTGGTTTCCACCATTATAGCCTAGACCCCAATTTTCTTTGCCAATAGACATTAGCTTGTCGAGATCATTTTTCCCACTTGACAGCATTTTGATGTTTCGTAACTGTTCTTGTAGCTTTCCTTCAGCCTCTTCTGTTTTTACTTTCTCAGCTCTCATTTGTTCATGAAGCTCTTTCACTTAATTCTCTAGTTTCTCGACTGCTTCAGTCAGCTTCTTCACATCATTGCTTTTAAGTATCAGTTATTCCACCAAGATTCTGTTTTCCTCTTCAAGACTCAGATCAGTTTCTTCCTCTGAATCATCATCCTGTATTATTCCTATGAATGATACAAAATTATTCAGGATATCCTCTTCCTCATTCTTATCAGAATCACTATCACTCCAGCTGATAAAGGATTTCTCATTCCCTTTATTTCGTCCAACACAATCAGTTCTGGTGTGACCAAAACCTTTACATTCATAGCATTGAATGGTGCTTCTTCTCTTTAGAGTTGGACAATCTGCCTTGAAATGTCCATAGCCTTCACACTCTAAGCATTTTTGTTCTTCACTTTTCTTCCCATCTCGATCAGACTCACTTCGATTTGGTGTGAATGTATTTTTCTTCTGACCTCTTCCATTCTTCTGAAATATTTCCTGACAATCAGACCAACTTGATCTTCAAGATCAGTCTCTTGATCCTTTGGTTTTCAGCAACAAAGGTTATTCCTTTTTCAGCTACCTTTTTCCTCTTCTTAATTTTCAACTCATAGGCTTGCATCATACTTACAACTTGTTCAAATTTCA
Organism: Iberis pinnata; assembly: GCA_900406425.1. Lineage (NCBI taxonomy): Eukaryota > Viridiplantae > Streptophyta > Magnoliopsida > Brassicales > Brassicaceae > Iberis > Iberis pinnata. The sequence continues at coordinate 9,425 of OVBE01006984.1, read as the reverse complement.
TAGTATTTGAGTCCAAGGATACCTCAATAGCCGACATGTGTGGTTGGAACTTATCTGGCAGACTTCTGAGAAGCTTCTTAACCAGTTTCTTGTCTTTGTAGGTTTTTCCCAGTACCAAGGCTTCGTGAGCTATTGCACTTAAATTCCTGTTAAACTGATTAACAATCTCATGTTCCCCCATAGTCAATGTCTCGAATTCAAAAGCTAGCAAATCTATTCTAGTACGCTTAACATTGCTGGTACCTTCATAGGATGTCTTGGGAATATCCCAAGAATCTTTTGCTCTAGTACAACCTTGTACTCTGGTGAATTCATCGATTGGTAGAGATGTAAAGATCTTTGTCAGCGCCTGAGAATTGGCTTTGGCAGCATTCTTTTCTTGACTTGTCCATTCCTTCATAGGCTTTTCAACAATCTCTCCTTTTTCATTTGGACCTTTAGGTGGATCCCAGCCATCCACTACAGCTATCCAGGCATCCATATCAATGCTTTGAATAACCTGAGTCATTTGGACCTTCCAATATCCATAATTATCAGAATCCAACATCTGCGGTTTGTTCATCATTACAAATTGTTTATTGTTCTCCATACTTGCCTCAAGATCTCACCTGTTATAGGACACGTAAGTTCCTTTTAGTTGGTGATAGACTCTGATACCAATTGTTAGAGCATAGAGAATAATAAATCAACCAACAATCTGTTTTATCACAAAAACCACTCTTTATTAAACGAAGTTTGTTTAACCAACCCAAATAGGTTTTACACAATTCAAGATACACCTTGATTGTCACCTCAATTGTTTAATAAAATAAACAGACTTTTCCTAAGCTACCCATTTTACAAACTCGCCTACTCAAAGTCTAGAACACTCACCACAAGAACAACTTCCTGATTTAATTGCCGTTCTTAACTAAATCAAGTAAAAGTTCTAAAATGTTAGTCTCCACTAAACACTTTAGACCCTTTATATACTAACTACCCCAAATCCTAATTCGTTTACATCAGCTCCCTGATTTGCTCCAGTCCTCCGTTTCCAATCGGCTTCATGTTTTCTTAGTTTCAATATCTAGCAAAAAAATGTAGCTCATTGAGTAAGTATTTCACATGATGTATAAATGGAAGTGATGAGCCAATGGAAATTAATAAAAAGAAATTGATTATATAATAGTGAAAGATTATCAAAATACCATCTTTTGGAATTTAAAAAAGAATGTGAGATTCAAGAAAATATTGAAAAACCCATAAAGAAAATCAACTAGAGCAATATTATAGAAATATCTAGTATATAATGAATTACATGTAATAAGTATTTCACATAATCTTCAAAAAGTATTTCACATTATGTAAAAATGGAAGTGATGAACCAATGGAATACTAAAAACAAATCGACTATAGAATAGTGAGGGATTTGCAAAAATATAAGTTTTATTTTAAAAATAACATACATTTTTAAATGTTTAAAATATCACAAAATATTTTTATTTAAAAATACATAAATTGAAAATAGTATTAAAATTTTAAATTTAAACTATAAGTTTCAAAAACTAAACCCTAATCAACCAAGATGTGTACCCTAATAGTTTGTGCTAGTGACGTCTATGTTATGAGCTGGATTTGAACTCATCATAGTGCATCATTAATGTTGTTACCTTTCAGAATTAAACTATAAATTTTTACTAAATCTTAAAATTAAATTATTATATTTATGATATTTTTGAAAAAAAACGTTTTAATAAATTTTTTCAAAAAAGTAGATAATATCCTTCGGTATGTGCATTATACATTATAAAATATATTTTTAGTTATTATTACGTGGTATTTATTATAAATACAATCAACAAAAAATTGCTTACGATATATCAACAGTAATAAAAAAGTTATCCTGTGCATTATTTTTTATACGGGATACCAAAAAATTAACTGTATATATTATGAAAATATCTATGAAATTATTTTGTCAATAAGTAGTGGCACATTTTTTGTTACACTGAATCTCAAGCCTATTTATTTTATTATTTAAAATATGAACAATTTTAAATTATCTACTTTAGTTTTAATATTAATATATTGTATATTATATCTAAAATAAATAATTATTTTCCTTCAATAAAGAATAATAAAAAATAAACTGATAAAATTGTTAGAAAACGAATTTTGGGATTCAAATAAGAATCTTTTTTTGTTGTTGTATAGATATACAATAGATTATATATTTTTTGGAATTTACAATTATGACATTTGAATAATTTAGTCAAAGAATATGATTTCTAACGATTTTATAATGATATATCATATAATTAACCATTCATCTAATATATAAAGAGTGTGATATATGTTCTCGTCAAACTAGTTTTTTGACGGTATTTCATATAATTTCTTTAAAAGAATATATTAAAACATAGTATGTGAACAGAGAAGATATAATAAAACAAAGACCAAAGGAAGAAAATGAAAATCAAGCTTCTGTCACTTAGATATTTTTTCTTTTAAACTTACAAAATGGCCGGTGAACTACAACAAGTGTATAATTTTCAATCTTGTTCTAGTGGGTCTAGTCGAATATACTACTACTACATTGATTTGAGAATCTAAATAAAAACCAAGCAGAACCGGTTAAATAGAATAGCTAAACTGGAAATTTAAGGCTAAAAAGATAATGAAAAACCGGTTCATGAAGGCAAGCCATATTAGTACAGCTTTCGTTTTCGCTGACTTGATAAAACTAATCATTATACACAACCTAACTCACCCCCAATTATTTTCTACATAAAAAGAAAAAGTGAAATTAAGAATGGACCAATGGGTTTCGGTTGGGACATTAGCTTTAACCGGATACCGGAAAATCCGGTGGCTTCACCTCCCACAGTAACCTAGAAAAAACAATTGTCTTCCCAATGCACCTGCCACGTGTAGCGACATTACAGAAGTGTCACCACGTTTCGACTTTCTGCTCTTTAAATGACTATAATACCCTCCCTACTTACATTCATTTACTCTTCTACCAAACGCTTTTTTCACTGAAACGCCGTTTTATGGGGTTGGCAGCGTTTGGTTGAACCACCTAACAACCACCACTTTCCTTCACACTTATACTTGCCTTTATTTTATCTTATTTTATTTTTGTTGAGCTATTTCCTTTATTAGACATTTGCTTTTTTTTTATTTTTTTATATTTTTAAATATAAATATAAAGGTGACTGGTAGTATAAAACAGGATAAAAGCTGACTAAATAAATTGAAATTGATTGGTGTTAGCGATAGCACTCTCTCATCAGTACATTTTTGCTGTAAACTTTTTACTGAAAACATAGCAAAGATTTCAGTTATTTTTTTTTATATCTTTTATGGTTGTAAGAATATATTAAAATTTAATTATATAAACATAGCTTTAAAGACTAAAAAGGGAATAAAGTTCCAACACTCTTTATATTTCTCTTACCGATCCCAACTTCACATCTCGTATGCGATTATATTTTATAGTGTGTTTTATTTTTATTTTGTTCACCAAATACAATAACTTATATAAATTTATTTAAATATTAAGATCAAATCAAATGGCAACCGCTGCAATCGCGTTGATTAATTTATACGGTTTGAGAAGAATTTTAGGAAGCTTCCCGATCCACCTATTCTTATTGAATAATAATAAGGAACGGCTTTTGTTTTAAAATTACGGTGGCCACTAAAGTATACACGTTTCGAGTATAAAACTATATATTATCATTTCCTAACAAATTTTTCGGTTTCTTCCTCTCTCGGTCCTCTTTCTTTTCTTTTAGCATCTTCCCTTTTCTCTCTCCTCTTTCCGCCGGGAAACTGATTTCTCCGTCCCGGTAACCGTTCCGTTCGGCTAACAGATTCTGTTTTTCGTGGAGAGTAGCGTGTGCGCGTTCTCTCTTGATTAGTGTATGGTCGATTATTGATTTTTTTTCTTATTCGGCTACGCGGCGATTCGGATCTCCGCGTTTGACTCCGTCTTCGCTTATTTCGCGGTGTTTGCGTATAATGTGGTTTACCGTGTTTGCATGCCAGGCTTTGTATTGGATTCACTGGTCTAAATCGTGATCTAGGGTTTCGTCTCTGTTCTTTTGTTCTTTGCTTGTTGCGGTTGGTTTTTAATTCGTCTAGATAACACGGAGGCCTACGGAGAAAGATTACGGAATGCTATGGTGAGATGATTTCCCCCTTTCTATTTTCGTAGTTTCTAAATTTGTTTTCTCCGTCTTGAATCTGTTCTACACATTTGTTTGCTTGAACTTCTTGTGAATTTTGTTGTTAACGATTTTTCTGGATCAGATCTCTTACATTGGTCGACTTTTTCGAGATTGCGAGTTTTTACCCGCTCGAATTGATTCTTCTTTCTTATCTCCGCTTCTTGATTTCATCGTCCATGAGAAATCTCACACGTTTCTATTCTGTTTTAATCCACGTGTGATCTTGAAATTTGAGTTCGGCCTTCTGTTGAAATTACGAATTTCATTTAGGTCAAACAATTGTGTGTTGTAGAGGAAGTTGTCGATGATTTTTGACTCGCGTTCTTCGAGGGTGTTGAAATTAGAATTTGTCACAACCTTTGACTTTGTAGGGTATTGGTCAAAGAGATAAGGCGGTCTGTGGGAGTGAAAGCTGCTTATGCCTTTTAAACTTCTTGGTGTTGACCGTTTCCATTTTCTGTATTCACTTTTATGTTTCTTAGATTTTTCTGGAGTTAAATAATTTGGAACTATAATGGGTTTAAGTGTGAATGGGTTTGGTACTATTTTGTATTCATTACTCGGTGTATGTATCTGTAGTATGTTGAACTTTGATATGTATTTTTGAGGAATGTTAACTCACACTCAATTTCTCCAGGCGGAAAGGAGGATCTGCTCGTCAAAAGAGACTAAGAATGGGTTAGAATATCTGAAACGTAAAAGGCTTCAGAAAACGAGATCAGAGTTTGTCAATGAAACAGTAGGCTTCAGCACGATGCGTAGAAGTGGAAGTGATGGTTTGAGACCACCTTCAGCGTCATGTGGAATGAGACTGCGGGTAACTACTAGTGATACAGTAGCTAAAGAGACTGGTACATATAGTGGTAAAGGAGGCTTATTGAAGGAAAAAGTAGAGAAGTTTGAGATGGATAATCTAAGATGGACCGAGAGGCTTCCAGAATGTCCTGTCTATAGACCAACAAAGGATGAATTTGAGGATCCTTTGACTTATTTGCAGAAGATCTTTCCAGAAGCTTCAAAATATGGTATGAATGCCAATGGAAAGCTCAATCTCAATGTTTAAGGATTAGTGCTGTAGGAGTAGACCCATGGTCCTTAATTCTATCGACTGCATATACAAGCTATAGTTTTATTGAAATCAATCTCATTATGGTTTTCTATCTAATCTCTTCCTCTGCCTCTATTTTTTTGCAGGTATTTGCAAGATCGTATCTCCTTTGACAGCAACAGTTCCTGCAGGCGCTGTTTTAATGAAAGAGAAATCAAACTTTAAATTCACTACCAGAGTACAGCCCCTTCGTCTTGCTGAATGGGATTCTGATGATAAAGTTACCTTTTTCATGAGTGGGAGGTATGTAGTCAACTGTGAATCATTAAGCTGTTGTACATTTTCACCTTATATTTTGCATTTGATTATATGTACATTACTCAGGAACTATACATTTCGAGACTATGAGAAAATGGCCAACAAGGTATTTGCACGTAGATATTGCAGTGGTGGCTCTTTGCCCGACTCATTCTTGGAGAAAGAATTCTGGAAGGAAATTGCGTGTGGAAAGACTGAAACAGTTGAGTATGCGTGTGATGTAGATGGGAGCGCATTTTCATCTGCTTCAGGTGACCCACTAGGAAGCAGCAAATGGAACTTGAATGTATTGATTTACTACAGCTTCTTTATCTCTCTCTTTTTATGGCTAAGCATTAAGAAAAGATATGCTTGGTTACTTATTTTTGGTAGTTATATGTCTTTTCTGTCTACTTTCAGAAAGTCTCAAGGTTGCCGAAGTCTACCCTGCGCCTTCTCGAGACATCCATTCCAGTATGTTACAAGTTCTGCCTATTTAGTTGGAAGTTTGTGTTATCATCGTTTTTTAACTTGGTTTGCTTGTTCCAGGGAGTCACTGAGCCCATGCTTTACATTGGAATGCTGTTTAGTATGTTTGCCTGGCATGTTGAGGACCATTATTTGTATAGGTAACAACAGTTGACGAATTTTGGTTCAGTACATGGTTTAGTAATTGTGGACATCTAAAGTATCTGAATCTCCTTTCTGAAAAAACAGCATTAATTATCAACATTGTGGAGCATCAAAAACTTGGTATGGGGTTCCTGGTTCTGCAGCTCTTCAATTTGAAAAGGTGGTTCGAGAGTGTGTGTACAATGATGATATTTGCTCAACTAATGGAGAAGATGGAGCCTTTGATGTGCTTCTAGGCAAGACAACTATATTCCCACCAAAGATTCTGTTGAACCATGATGTGCCTGTGTACAAGGCAGTCCAAAAACCTGGAGAGTTTGTCGTTACATTTCCCAGGGCTTATCATGCTGGCTTCAGCCATGGTAAAGCCATATTCAGAATGTAGATTATTTTTTTGGTCAGAGTTTTGATTTTTTATTCAACTGAAACTGTGTTTGTGTTTGAAAAAATTCTGTAGGTTTTAATTGTGGCGAGGCCGTGAACTTTGCGATGGGTGATTGGTTTCCTTTTGGAGCAATTGCTAGTTGCCGGTATGCGCATCTTAACAGAGTGCCATTGCTTCCTCATGAAGAATTGATTTGTAAGGAAGCAATGCTCTTAAACTCAAGTTCCAAACCCGAGAATCTGGATTTTACACCTTCAGAGTTATCAGGACAACGAAGCATTAAGACTGCATTTGTGCACCTGATTCGTTTTCTTCATCTGGCTCGTTGGTCTCTAATGATGTCAAGATCATGCACGGGCCTTGTTTCAAATACCTATGGAACCATCGTATGCAGTTTATGTAAACGGGACTGCTATCTGGCATTTATAAACTGTGATTGCTATTCACATCCAGTCTGTCTCCGTCATGGTATAGCCTTTTCTCTGTTACTTTTATTCATACTAAAATCCGTCATGATGTTTCCTAATTCTTGGCGTTATTAAACCCTCGTGTAGATATTAAGAAGCTTGAGCTTCCTTGTGGGACAACACGGACCCTTTTCTTGAGGGATAACATTGAAGACCTGGAAGCTGCTGCTAGAAAGTTTGAGAAAGAAGATGGAATGATTACAACTGATGAAGATTTATATGCGTATCCATCGTCAATCACACTTCCAGAAGATGGATACTCACCGTATTCTAGTATATACTTTGACTTTAACAATGAGGCATCTAATTGTCCCTTGCAATCTGGAAATCCTGTAATGAGCTGTGAAGCAAATGCTTCATGTATCTCCTCGGTTGCTGACGATTATGAATGCTCCGAATACGTAAGTTTCTGACAGAGAAATCACTGCATACTTCTATATAAACCATCTCTTTCTAAGAATTAAGTTGTGTGTTGGTTGTAAAAGCAGGTGAATAGACGAGGCAACTGTAGCAGTAGTAGTGATTCGAAGCTATCAGAGGAAGTAGCAAGCAGCAGTAACAAGAAAAGCCGGTTCTTCCCTGCTGAACTAGGCACGGATCAGGAAAGTGATGGTTCTGATTCGGAGAGTTTCAGAGTAAAACGCCGTTCTTCGATAAGATTTGAGAACCGAACAGTTGTTGTTGATACAAGAGATTCAGACCATCACGAGGTACTGAAAACTGTGTGTTCACTCACTATTTTATATTATTAATGTAGTATTTAAAACCCTGAAAGTTGTGTGTTTGTGTTTATTAAATGAGAGTAGGATCTAAAAAGGGTGAAGAAGCAGGAAGGAGGAAGATATAGTAGTAGCAGTAGTATTAGTAAGCAAGAAGAAGAGATGTCAGTAATATTAAACAGAAGTGACGTGATGAAGATGAAGAACGAGAACCATAACCATTTTGGTGGGTTTAAGCGTCTGAAAGTGAAAGGGCTAATAAAGCCATAACGTGACAGCTTACAGCTTACAGCTTCAGATTCCTCTTAACTACAATTCTTTTTTAATTATAATGGCTGATCTCTAACAATACAGGAGTAGGGAATCAAAAGCACAAAAAAAGTAAAAGTATCTGATTTCATTATTATTATTTTTTCATTATGGGAGAAGAAAGAAGAAGAAGAAGTAGAAGCAACCAACCAAACACTTATTGGTTTCTTTTTAGGATTTACCAAATCTTTGATTCTTTGTGCACCTCTCATTCTCTTGTTCTTCTTCTTTTGATCTTATAATGTGAATTTGTGGTTATTCAATTACTTTCAACAAAAAGGGGTTTATATTTCATTTTCTAGAGGTGGCCTTTGTTATAGAATCTTATTTCATTAAGAAATGTAAAGAGATGCTCAACCATTTGATTACTATATCTTTTCTACAATTTCTGAAAAAACATTCTCATTATTACAATGGATAAACCGTAGTAGAATATACAGAATATTGTTGGACAACATCTCACATGGTTCTCGTTAAAAAAAAAAGCGTACCCATTTGTCTTCTTTTAATTTTAACTTTCTTTAATTTGAAAAATTGGTAAATTATTAAAATACACTTAATATAATCACAAAAGTATACACCCAACCAATCTTTAACTGAATAAACCCACCCATCCAATTGAAATTGAGTTAATTGATCAAAAAATTAAAATTCAATTGGCGTACCTAATCCAAAAATCGTTTTTTATGCGAAATCTCTAAGTTATCTAAGTTAATTAGGATAACTGGGTTAACTGGTTTAACTGGATTAACTAGTTTAACTTGGTAGAATTTTAAAATTTATTTACTAGAATAACTTAGGAAGTAGAATTGTCTAACTCAGCTGTGGCAAAAAAAAAAGATGATGTTGCGGTAGAAGGGTGAAGAAGTTGCTGCTGCTAAGAAGGCATACAAGGCTGCTACGACTATGATGGTGATCGAGGAGGCATAAGTTGCGGCTAAAGTGGTGGTTGAGGATAATGTGGCAAACACCCAACTTGACGTGCCTTCTCTTGTTCCAACCAAGAAGCCAAGAAAGAAGGTATTCGTCAAAAACATGTTCAAAAGAGAGGAAAAGAGGGATTAGCACGATTCAGTGGCGAATCTAGATAGTTTTTTGATGGGTGCACTAAGAAGAAAAAGAAGAAATGATGATTTAGTAGTGAGTTACAAAGGATATACATAACCAAATTTTAATAATTTTGTTGGGTGCACATACATCCATCTCTAATACACTAGATCCGCCCCTGGCACGATTGGAAGTGAAGTTGTTGGGACGCATGGACGAGATGAAGAAGAACTTGTTTAGGCTTGATACTTGTTTAACAAATAAAAATCAACAAGTAGAATTTATATGTATTTTTGAATTTTTTAT
>OVBE01006983.1:0-15998 GCA_900406425.1 Iberis pinnata | reverse complement strand
CACATTCGAGGAATTCATATTGGAATTTGTTGTGTCCCTATTACACATCTTTTATTTATTTGAGGATGATTTATTATCTTTTCCATGAAAATACAAGCAATTGGCATAGTCGATGCAATGTATCTGATCGTTACGAGGCATATTCAGGTAAAAAAAATAAACGAGTCAAAATCTCAACTTACGTTTAGAAAGAGAGTTTCATGAAATATTTGTGATTGACTAATGAATATATCGGGAATTCACTCTTTTGGATACGAAATGTCGATATACTGGATCAATTTTCTCGTCGAAAAGTATATTTATTTACATATATAAGACAACAGGTTACACAACAACTCTCACCTTCGAGTTCTAAATAGTTATCTAAAATGGGAAAAACTTTCTAATCAAGTTTTTTACTTTAGCAATGCCCTTTCCCACAAGTTATGTTTCCAATTACCGATAACTTTAGTTTCCCAAATTACGAGTTTGATTTCTCGATTTTGGTGAAAATGTTGTGAAGGACATTATGGAATTCCTTCGGCCGCTAAGAAAAATTTACAACAACAAAAGAAGAATGGCTGTCTTGGATTCCAGGACCTAAAACTCTTCAATACAACATTACTTGCAATGCAATCCTGGCGATTATTATGTAATACAAACATTTTATTTGCCCGATTCTTCTAGTCTAGGTATAATCTTGATACCTCCATAATACGATTTTCACCAAAGAAACAATAATCTCATGGATGAGCTAGCTTTTGTACTAAAAGAGCTTTCGTTACTTAAGAAATGTCTCTTTCATACTATTGGATCCAGAAATACAATATAAGTTTTTTAAGTTCATGTCTCTGCATTTTAGTGGTTTTGAGAAATCATTTATCATCATTTTAGGGTTATTTAGGTGTCAACATGTTGCATTTATGAGACTTTATTAGTAAGTTTGTTTTTTTAAGAAATTCTGCATTATCATTCGCATACATGTGCATTTTGGAGATATTTCAGGACATTAGGGAGTTTTTGGAACATCATTGAAATTTTGGAAAAGGAGAAGGAAACGCCAACTCAACGTCATCTCAAGTCGGCTCGATGAATGTTGTCGCGACCTCGATCAAGTTGGTGTCTCGGCCTTGATCACGGAGCAGATCACCTCGATCACGAAGGCATGTTGGCTCGAAGTGGTTCATTCCCCCTCGATCAAACGTAACGCCACCTCGATCAAAGGTCTCTCTCGGGCTCGACATGATGGTGTCTCGGCCTCGATAAAAGTTCATACGCGGCTCGATCAAGTCTTTCTCTCAGCTCGATCACAAGATTCCTTCACCTCGATCACTCGGCTCCAAGCTCCCTCGACCAAACTTCTCGCCTCGATCAGCCCGTCTTCATCACCTTGACGTGAGCTCGAGTTCACCTCAAGCTAGACCTAGAGCTCAACTCAACCACCCGAATCGATTAACTTCACTCGATAGTTGATCGAGCCCAACCACAATCTCATCGAGCCCCGACACATCTCCATCGATCCAACTTAACTCGACCCACTCGAAGTCACCTCGATCAACCCAGCCAAGCTCAACTCGATTTCTCATCGAGCTTATCTTTACTCGGCTCGACCAACCACTCGATTAAGGCCAGTTTCAGAACATTCCTATGCAAACCATACTTTTTCCTCAAGAATCAAACTAAACTACGTGCAGTTTTTAAACATTTGTTCTTTATCGATTTTAGGGCTTTCCTAGGACCACTATATAAGCCATAAAAACGCCTCTTTTTGGACTATGCTTTATTTTATGCCATTTTGGGTTTTGTCTTAGGTTTTCTTTTTCAGCTTTTTCTCTGTTTTTTTCCTTTGAATGTTCATTGTTGATCAAACCCAAATTTCTTATGAAGTTTATGTTTAGCTTATGATTTCCTCATTTTCATGTTTAGTTAAAGGTTTGGGACTATGTGGCGCATGTTGATCTACTATTTTATGCTTTTAATCTCGTTTTTGTCTTGATCATCATTTTTGGGTTCTGTTACCGTTTCATTTGATCATTGGATTCCTGGGTTGGTGTTCTTGCTGTTCTTGATCATCATCTTCTGTATCTTTGATTTTTCGTCTTGATCATTAGTTTATGGGTTTTAGATATTCATGTTCTTGCTGTTCTTTATAGTTTGACTTTTGATTCTGATGTTTTGCTTAGCAGTTATGTTTTCTGAGTTTTCTGGTTTCGTACTTACCATGTGTAGTGAGTAGTAACCTAGGTTCCATGATGATGAGGTAGACTTGTGTTGAATCCTTTTTTTCCTAGATACCTAAGTTGATTGTCTATAGATCCCTTCTGTTTTACTGTTCTTTATGCTTATTTCTTTCTGATCAACTGAAATATGTTATTAGACATTTTCGCACCCAAAAGGTGTTTGATGAAATATATGAACAAGTGATTTCATAGATTTGCATACCTAGCCTAAGAGATTAGATGTTTAGGGTGTTTATTGGCTTTAGCAGATTGGTTATTCATGTCTGATAGGCAGTGTTCTGTTAACGAGAGTTAGGTCTGGATATTGTTTAGGTTGAAATAATTAATCAAGAGATTGGACTTGGTTGTTTATGAATCTGCTGTTTAGGGATCAGCTTATTGTTTGAGGTATGTTAGGTGTCTAGATAGTACGAGGATGATCACTGGTCAATTACCCCCATCCTTAGGAATTGTTTCCCCCTTGATTCCTTTTTACCCCCATTTTCTCTTATGATTTTATTTCACTTGTTGTCTACCCTTAGTTTCTGTTTATGCATGTTAGCTTTCATGTCCTGTTTATTTTCAGCATGCGTTTAGGACTTGTCAGATAACGACACATAATTCTTGTTTGGCTTGAATCAGTAGACCCAATTTCATCTATGGTGGTTAATAGTACACCTGATTGGATTGACTTCTATTCATACTGCAATGACATGATAGTGTGATAGGAATTGACCATAAAAACTTTACTATCAATTTGGCGCCGTTGCCGATTGAGTGTTTGTCTGTTACATTCTGGATTTTGGATCTATAAAGATAAAGTTCATTTCCTACATACTTACTTACTTTGTTTTCTTTGTTTTCATGTACTTCCAGCACTAACTCCAGTGTATGAACCTGAGAAGCAGAAGACCAACTAACTTACTTCCACTCGTTGCAGACATTCGTGCTCTTGAAAGGGAACACACTCGAGCTAGAAGGGAACAAGAACGCTTGGGGCACTTGAGAAGGTTGGATTTGAAAATGGAGAATAACATTAACCCGAACATTCCACGTACCATTGGTGCTGGTGATGCACCCAGTACTTACACACACCGCCATGGGATTGCTCCACCAGCTGTGAACAACAATAATTTTGAGATCACACACAATTTGATTTCCATGGTTCAAGCGAACAAGTTTCACGGGCTACCAATGGAGGACCCATTGGAACATCTTGATGAGTTTGACAGCCTCTGAGTCTCATGAAGATAAATGGGGTGAGTGAGGGCGCTTTCAAACTTTGACTTTTCCCTTTCTCTTTGGGTGAAAAAGTCTTCCATTGGGAAAAGTCTCTTCCTCAAAACACCATCACCTCTTGGAACGACTGCAAAAGGCTTTCTTTGCCAAGTTTTTCTCCACTTCACGCACCGCTTGACTGCGCAATGAAATCTCTGACTTTGCACAAAAGAATGCTGAAACATTCTCTGAAGCCTGGGAGCGGTTCAAAGGTTTCACGTTGCAGTGTCCTCATCACGGATTCAACAAGGAGTCTTTTCTTAGCACTCTCTATCGTGGTGCTTTACCCAAAATCCGGATGCTGCTTGACACCGCTAGCAGCGGTAACTTCTTGAACAAGAATGTCGACAATGGATGGGAATTAGTTGAAAATCTCTCTCAGTCTGATGGAATTTACAATGAGGATTGTGATCTCAATCCTAGAGGTGGCGTTGATTCTGATGACAAGACTCGGCGAGACTTAAAGGCATTGAATGATAAGTTGGATAAGTTCCTTCTTGGTGAGCTGCAATAGGTTCACTTCATCACTAATGAAGAGCAGATTCAGATTCAAGCTGAGGAGACTAACCAACATGAAGAGATTATGTTCATAATCATAATGGATATAACAAGGGTTTCATCAACTACTCCAACATCCCTGGTCTTTCCTACCGTAGCAACAATGTGGCAAACCCTCAAGATCAAGTATATCCACCTCAACAGCAACAAAAGCTAAACCCTTCATCAACTATGGTCAACAACGGAATCACGATTTTTCACCTAGGAAACAAGCTCAGAATGGGTTCCCACAACATCAAAAAGGAGGAGCACCTCCTGGTTTCACCTCTAACCAACCTCAAGCTCAACCTTCCAACATTGAAGCAATGTTAGAACAAATTCTTCGAGGTCAGGAAAATAGTGTAATGGAAACATCTAAGAAGGTTGGTGAACTCCACCACAAGATGGACTCCTCCTTCAATTCCATCTATGTGAAGATTGAAGTTCTGAACTCAAGGGTTACCGCTTTGGAGGGCAAGTCTGCTTCACCTACTGAATCTGCTCCAACCATAAATGGTCAACTTCCGAGAAAATCAATTCAGAACCCAGAGGAGTATGCACATGTCAATGTCATCTTCTTGGGGGGAGTACCCATGACCTTTCTTCTCACNGGGGGGGGGGTTGAGCTTAAATGGAGCCGAAGATGCAGATTCTGAAAAAAACTGATTCCTTGACATGGACAAAACCAGAGTCAGCTGCTAGAGTCAAGCATGTTCTTGGTAACAGTTATCTGTTTCAAAGGAGAAGCCTGCGTCCCACCACCTTATATCCCAAGGTTGTCGTTCCCATCACGGTTTAAGAAGGAGATAATAGTAACATAACCAGCAATCTTTGAGAAATCCATTAGGGAAGGAGAATCTCAAGGAGTGTCGGTACCAAATGAAGAATGCAATGCCATAATAGCAGAGAAACAAGAAGATCCTGGCTCATTCACTCTACCATGTTCACTAGGACCATTGACCTTCAACAAATGCCTATGCGATTTAGGAGCTTCCATCAACTTGATGCCTCTCTTTGTTGCCAAGAAGATGGGGTTCAATGAGTATAAAGCTTTCAACATATCTCTAATTTTGGTTGACAGATCCATCAGGAACCCTCATGGACTTTTGGAGAACTTACCCATCAAGATTGAGAGTGTAGAGATACCCACAAACTTTGTGGTGTTGGATATAGACAAGGAACCAAAATATCGACTGATCTTGGGAAGGCCATTCTTAGATACGGTTGGAGTTGTGATCAATTTCAAGAAATGCAACATCAAGTTGAACGTGGGGAATGGTTCAAAGGTGATTTTCAACATCAATGACAAAACAAAGAAGCCTCCAATCCAAGGTCAGTTATTCTCTATCAATAAGGTGGATGAGGACAATCATGAAGATGGGTACTCAAGCAGTGACTCATTGGAGTATATTTGGTGAAGGACCCAAACAAGATTTCAGAGCATACAGAAGAATTTGGGGTTGTTAAAGAACCAGGTGCAAGAGTTTCTACAGAGTTATAAGAAACAAGAAAACTGAGGATAACACCTAATGAGAGAAAATGCCCATTTTAGAAGAAGGAGATTCTGAGCTCGAGCACCAACTTTAGCACATCTCACCCCAGAATCCCACTTTAGGCATAACCTCTTATGAAAACAATTTTGATCTTCAAACCCCAACAGCAGACCTCAAGAGGCGTGATCAAGTGTTTCTTCTCAACCTAATGCTCGAGCACCATCCAGGTAATGTAAACCCAAAACGCCTCAGGAACTTCATAATCAAGGAAATTCTTCCTGATGGAGCAATCATACTTGCTGTGGAACCTAATAAAGGGTCAAAAGTGAACTACCAAATCAACCCGAACAATGATGTTTGGATAAGTCCATGAAGAAAACCTGGTAAAAGAACCTCAGTTCTCCTTGGAGGACTGTCTCAGGCTCACTAGAGTTTAAACAGGAAGTCAAGCTTAGTGACTATGAACAAGCTCGCTTGGGAGGAAATCTCACGTCTATCTATGTACACAAAAAATTCAATTCATATTTAGTTTTTGTTTTAACAAATTTAAGTTTTTGCTTTGTTTTGGGTGTTTCAGGTACCCTTAATCAATACTGTGGACACTTGGTGTGGGGAAAAGAGGAAAGCATAGTCAACTTGAGGAAGTCACAGGAGAACCCAAAACGTTTCCACATCTAGGCCAAGAACAATGTTAATCGAGTCACATCGAGCCAAGGACAGTGGAGACACATCACCTCGATCTCTATTTCAGCCACTTTCTTCCACTCAACCTGAATACAATACCACTCCAACCCTTTTCACTGTATATACCATAGCATATTTTTTATTTGTTGTTTCATTTTGGTCCTAACTTCTCCTTCAAATTTTTATTACAAGGGGAACTGTGTAATTTAAGTTTGGGGGATAGGTTAGGAGGTACTGATCATATTTACTTGTTCTCTTATTTCAAATTTGCATCTAACGCATACAAAAACCAAAAAAATTAAAAAAAATTGAAAATCGTTTTCAAAAACAGAGTGCTCATGTAGTTGCATTTAGGTTGTTAGGATTATAAGTTTGTTATATGTATCTGCACAGGGAACTAGGATGATAGTAACCTTGTAAATATGATGTTTTCTTAGGTAGTATCAATGCTCTGGTTATTAGTTGTCTATTGCATTTGGATTAAAACCAAAGCAAGACTGCACCATACTCTGAAGCATGTTGCGATATGAAGTTTATCTCTGTTTATTAGAACCCAAAACTAACATTTAATTATCCTGTTTGTGTGCTGAATTTGAACTCATGGATAACATATACATATTTGGATTATCTTCTACCATTTCATCATTCTTGTTAATCCAAGTAGACTTCCCACCCTTGAACCTTGCCTTCTTTCTATCCATGAATTTATTACTGAGTGTCAGGTATTTTATGGAATGATCTTGGTAGAAAGTGTTAGGTTCGAATTGACAGGAATCGAATCTCATGTAGTTCTAGTCCACACTTTTTGGGTTAGATAGGATTATGTGAAGTTTGATTCTGGATATTGGGGTTAGTTTGAAAAAGGGAGAAACATGTGAGAAGCTGGTAAAAGAAAGGGTGTGGTTATGAACCTTAGGAGAGGAAAAAAAAAAAAGAAAAGAAAACAGAAATGTCTTGTAAAGGTTCAAAAAAAAAATTAAAAGTGTGGTTAGTGCAGAAACAGAAAAAGGAAATGACAATGAAAGAAAGGGTAAAAACCCAAGAAGTTAGTAATAAAGCACTAAAAGATCAGAAATCATAGGCACTAAAATCTGGAAGCCCCCCAAATCCACTAGAAATCGAATAAGAAAGAAACCTCTCCTAAGAACTGTTAAGGAAAATATGAAAAAGGGAAAAAACGTGAACGACTAAAACCACTTAGAAACTTAAAAGGGTAGAATTAGGGTCTCTTACCAGGTTTAGAATCAAGGAAATTTTAGTTTTATTGACTTTGGGTAGATGATATCCTGTTCTTGTATACATCTAAGTGTTTTTACTTTTAGCATTCTTCTAAAGCTCACTCCCTTTTTGAGAGAACCATGTTCAGAAATATTAACCAATGCATAAAGGGGTCATTTTTATCCCTTAACCAGTCCCTTAGCCAAATGAATTCAATGAATGTGCACAACTTGATCCACGGTTTCTATTTAATGAATGTTATTGATTTGAATGCATTGTGGAAGTTGGAACTGATATGGAACGAACTTTGACGACTATGGCTAAAGTTTTTAAGTATAGTAAGATTAGTCTCTATTCTAGAACTAGTAACTTGGACATTGATATTCCCTATTTTATCAGCATGTTTTGGTTCTGAGTTCCCATTTTCAAACTTCTCTTCCAGGCTTCTGAATTACTTGCTTGAGGGCAAGCAAGGATTTAGTTTGGGGGAGTTGATGTATTTGCATTTTAGTGGCTTTAAGAAGTCATTTACCATCATTTTAGGGTCATTTAGATGTCAACATGTTGCATTTATAGGACTTTATTAGTAAGTTTGCATTTTTAGGAAATTATGCATTAGCATTCGCATACATGTGCATTTTGGAGATATTTCAGGACTTTAGGGAGCTTTCGGAACATCATTGAAATTTTGGAGAAGGATAAGGAAAGGCCAACTCAACGTCATCTCAAGTCGGCTTGATGAATGTTTCCTCAACCTCGATCAAGTTGGTGTCTCGGCCTTGATCAAGGAGCAGATCACCTCGATCACAGAGGCATGTTGGCTCGAAGTGGTTCATTCCCCCTAGATCAAACATAACTCCGCATCGATCAAAGGTGTCTCTCTGGCTCGACGTGATGGTGTCTCGGCCTCAATCATAACTTAAGCCTTGCCTTTATCAAAGTTCATATGTGGCTCGGTCAAGTCTCTCTCTCGGCTCGATAAGAAGATTCCTTCACCTTGATCACTCGTCTCCAAGATCCCTCGACCAAACTTCTCACCTCGATCAGCCCGTCTTCATCAACTTGACGTGAGCTCGAGTTAACCTCAAGCCAAAACCGGAGCTCAACTCAACCACCCGACTTAATCAACTTCACTCGATAGTTGATCTAGCCAACAACAATCTCATCGATCCCCGACACATCTCCATCGATCCAACTTAACTAGACCCACTTGAAGTCGCCTCGATCAACCCGGCCAAGCCCAAATTGATCTCTCTTCGAGCTTATATTTACCCGGCTCGACCAACCACTCGATCAAGGCCAGTTTCAAAACATTCCTGTGCAAACCATACTTTTTCCTCAAGAATCAAACTAAACTACATGCAGTTTTTAAACATTTTTCCTTTAGCGATTTTAGGGCTTTCCTAAGGCCACTATATAAGCCCTAAAAACGCTTCTTTTCGGACTAAGCTTTATTTTATGCCATTTTGGGTTTTGTCTTAGGTTTTCTTTTTCAGCTTTTTCTCTGTTTTTTTCCTTTGAATGTTCATTTTTGATCAAACCCAGATTTCTTATGAAATTTATGTTTAGCTTATGATTTCCTCATTTTCATGCTTAGTCTAAGGTTTGAGACTATGTGATGCATGTTGATCTACTGTTTCATGCTTTTAATGTCATTTTTGTCTTGATCATTGTTTTTCTGGGTTGATGTTCTTGCTGTTCTTGCTCATCATCTTTTGCATCTCTGATTTTTCGTCTTGATCATTAGTTTCTAGGTTTCAAATATTCATGTTCTTGCTGTTATTTATAGTTTGACTTTTGATCCTGATGTTTTGCTTAGCAGTTATTTTCTAAGTTTTATGGTTTCGTAGTTACCATGTGTAGTGAGTAGTTACCTAGGATCCATGAGGATGGGGTAGACTTGTGTTGAATCCTTTTTTTACTAGATACCTAAGTTGATTGTCTATAGACCCCTTCTGTTTCACTGTTCTTCAAGCTTATTTCTTTCTGATCAACTGAAATATGATATTAGACATTTTCGCACCCGAAAGGTGTTTAATTAAATGTATAAACAAGTGATTTCAGAGATTTTCATACCTAGCCTAAGAGATTAGATGTTTAGGGTGTTTATTGGCTTTAGCTGATTGGTTCTTCATGCCTACTAGGCAGTGTTCCGTTAACGAGAGTTAGGTTTATATATTTCTTAGGTTGAAATCATTTATCAAGAGATTGGACTTGGTTGTTTATGAATATGCTATCTAGGGATTAGCTCATTGTTTAATGTATGTTAGGTTGTTAGGTAGTACATAGATGATCACTGGTCAATTACCCCCATCCTTAGGAACTGTTACCCCCTTAATTGCTTTTTACCCCCATTTTCTCTTCTGCTTTTATTTCACTTGTTGTCTACCCTTAGTTTCTGTGTATGCATGTTAGCTTTCATGTTTAGTTTATTTTTAGCATGTCTTGTTCGTTTAGGACTTGTCAGATAACGACACATTTTTCTTGTTTGGCTTAAATCAGTAGACCCAATTGCATCTAGAGTGGTTAATAGCACAACTGATTGGATTAACACCTAATCATATTGCAATGACATGATAGTGTGATAGGAATTGACCGTAAAAACCTTACTATCACAAGACAATTTGCTGCTTGGCCAACTACACCACAAGATATTGGTGAGTTAGATTCATCTCCACTTCTAGTGAATATTTTCATCAAAACCTTGCGCATTTCAAAATCAGGGGACTTATCATAATTCCATTATATTTTGAGTAATCATGATAGATACATATTTAGAAATCAATATCTATCAAGTTCAAAATGGAATATCGAGTTCATTTGTTTTACTCTCTAAATGGCGAATACAGAGTCAGAACAATATATAAATTTGCTTTCCAAACTGACATATCACATGAGGCTCTAAGGATAAAATACTACTTTTTGAATTCTATGGAGGATTTGGAGGTCAAGATACAACTACATCTTTCAGTAGATCTTTATCTCATGAGGCTTATGGGGGTTGTTTGATTCAAAGCCATCAAGGATCACCCCTTTTATGGGGATCATCATTTTGGAAACGATTACCTCGATTGTAAAGTGCTTATTTAAACTACTCTATCATATTTAACAATTCCAACTATGCGTTATGTTCTTCAATATATATATTATATGTGTGTGTGGAAAAATGTTAATATATATATATATATGTGTGGGAAATTTTTTTTTTTTCTTTTTCCTATTCATCAAAAATTGAAAATATGCAAACAATAGCAATTACAATGGCACTTAAAAACAAACTTTAAAAAAAAAAATATCACCCTTACAATTGCATTTGAGCTTCTCTCTGGATGCGTGAAAGAAGCCAAGATGGACCTCTCATAGTTAGGTAAGATTATAAAAGACCATATTTGTTAACGCTTTTGCCGATGTCTCTTCCTATGGATTTGGCAGAAGGGGATGACGTATGGAAAAAGACCGATGCGAAGCATTCCTTGACGGGAGAAATCCTTTGTAGAAGATTCATGTACTTTGGCCAAAGAGAGGGATGGTTAATGGCGTCAACTATGCTTCCATAATCGGACTAAACTTCAATAACACTTAAGCGTAGGCCGGACAAGCGAAGGTCAGACAAGCTTGTTAAGGCCCAAAGAATACAACAAAGTTCCGCTTCGAATCTACTGCATGATGGTTGAAAAGCATCCCTTGCATAATAAGAAGATTCTCCGGTATAATTTCGTACTATCCAAGATCCACCAAACATGTAATCACCATTAAATCAAGATGCATGATATGGTTTTTCTTTGTTATTGCTTTATGATATATTGGTTGTATAGTATTTGATTTATTCCTTTTAAGTGAAAAGTAATAAAATGACTATAAATGGAGTATTTATTCCTGATTCTATTTTTATTCCATTTTTAACTTCAAAATTGAGTAACATAAAATATGTAGTGGAGCTGAAGCAAAACCATCTTCAAAATGAAGTAATTCTATTTTTGAGTAAAAAATATGGATCACTACCGGCTGGTCCGATAACTCAAAGAGAATTGCATTTGCATACATAATGATTATAGATGTTAAAACTGGATCAAACCCATGAGTTTATCCATACTCATAAATGGTGGTTATGGGTGTTATCCCTTCATAAAAAAAATATGGATCAAAATTGGATGTATTTTTTAATTTAAAAATTCAAAGGCGTATACCCAATAAGGTAATGGACTAACCTTGTATCTAAATTATGTTATTTGATTATGTTAAATATTATTTTACACTAAAACTTCTAGATCACTTTATATTGTAAAGCCCGTGAAGTTACTTTTTCCAAAAAAAATCTCTAAATCACATTATTTTACAATTTTTTTGCTCAAACGGTAAAGCAAAATGATTTTCGATTTTGGCAGGAAATTCGATGTTGTGATTTTGACAGAAAATGTGATTTTGCAGGTTTGGCAAGAAAACATGATTTTTGCAGTATTGGCCAAAAACATGATTTTGCGGTTTTAGCGGAAAATATGTAAATTTGTGATTTTGGCGAGAAAACATGATTTTGTGGTTTTAGTCGAAAGACGTGATTTTCCGGGTCTAGCCGAAAGACATGATTTTTCGATTTAGTGGGAAAACATGATTTTTTGATTTTTGGCCGAAAACGCGATTTTGTGGTTTTGGCGAAAAACACGATTTTGTGGTTTTGGCGGAAAAACGTGATTATGCAGTTATGGAGGGAAAACGTTATTTTGCAGTTTTAGCGGAAAAATATTATTTTATTATTTTTGTGGGAAAATACAATTTACAATTACGGAACAAAAATGTGGATTTACGGGTTTGTCGAGAAAATGTGATTTTACGGTTTTGGCAAAAAAATATGATTTTGAGGTTTGGCGGAAAACGTGAATTTACAATTTTGACAGGAAAACGTGATTTTTGGTTTTGGAGGAAAAACATGATTTGAAGTTACAGTGAGAAAACGTGAATTGACGATGTTTGCGAGAAAACGTCATTTTGCAGATTTGGCAAGAAATATGATGTTGCGGTTTGACTAAAAAATGTGATTTTGAGATTTTTATGGAAAACATGATTTGGAAACGTCATTTCCTCTTAATTATAATAACATATACTTATATATCTTATTTAAAGAGCTTGCTATTAATTTTTTTTAAAAAAACATTAAATGATTTTTTAAAATTTTTTATAGAAAATTAGAATAACAAAATTAACATAAAACATATACTTTGTGAAACTAGATTTAATCTTAGCTTCAATAATTTTGATATTTACTAAACAACAAAGTATTCAAAGTGTAGGAGTATTAACACAACGATTTTAGGGTGACTTTTGAGACTTTCCTTTTTTACGTTTCACCCAAGGAATAGCCGGCATCACCGGCCTTGCCGGACATGACCGAACCGCCGGCGCTATCGGATGATGCTCCGGGTGCTTCGGCTTCTAACTCTAGTGCTTCGTCTCCCGTCTGTGATGCGTCATCTCCACTATCTCGTTCTCAAGCTTCACCTTGGTCTCGTGCAAATCCCACGTCCGTTTCTCGTTCTGATAGCGATGGAGCTCCTTTCCTTCTTGATAATAGCATAGCTGCTGTTGTGATTCCTAAGCACCTCCGTGATAACCCTCAGCCACTTTGGAACAAGTTTTTAGTTGGTCACTTTATTGGTTTCACCCCCCCCCATATCAGCAAAATCCACGCAACGGTCAATCGTTTATGGAATCGTGAAGGAAAGAAAGAAAAAATTGATGTTCAAATTCTCAAAGATGATACTGTTCTGTTTCATATTTAATCCCAGGAAACGCGCAACAATATTTGTCGCAAGAAATACTGGCATATCTCCGATATCTTGCTTGTAGTGCAAGAGTGGTGTCCTTCTAAAGCTAACGCTAAACCTGATATCTCTTCCATGCCCCTTTGGGTTTATTTTCATAATGTGCCTGACTATTTGTTTTCTCATGCAGGTCTGCGTTTTCTTGGTGACCTTGTTGG
Source organism: Iberis pinnata (assembly GCA_900406425.1). NCBI lineage: Eukaryota > Viridiplantae > Streptophyta > Magnoliopsida > Brassicales > Brassicaceae > Iberis > Iberis pinnata. The sequence continues at coordinate 2,616 of OVBE01006983.1, read as the reverse complement.
TATTTCGAAACATCTTCATCCCACGACTGAAAAGTGTGTAAGATTGGATGTGGCTCGGGTCCTAGTCATTGTCAACCTTGAGAAAGACCGTATAAAAAAAATCCAGCTTGATAATGAGGACAAGCCTGTTTTTGTCTCCTTCCCTTGGTTGCCTCCCAAATGTACAATTTGTAGCTCTTGGGGTCACAAGAATTTGGAGTGCAAAAAAAAGCTGGTTGCGGTATCACCAGATGCTTCATCCTCTACCGCTAATCCAGCAGCTCCTAACCCGCCAATTCAAACATCCATCACGTATGCTCCGGGAACAAATCTTGTTATAGTCCTTGCGGCTCTTGCTTAACATTCTCCTGTTTGATCTACACTTCCACTCCCAGCTTCATCTCCTTCTATTCATGCTATTACCACCAATGACCATCACATTGCTCAAACTAACACTTCTATCCCTGATATTGCAGATTTCCAGACAGTTATAGCAGCGGCTACACACAAGCTTACTCATACCGTTCCTGTCCAATATGCCACAGTGACGTTACCCGATGTCTCGTTGCTTGATTCCTCTCTAGAAATCGTTCCTGCTCCTACTCATCCCTCGGCCAAATCAGCTTCGGCTCAGGATGTTGCTCCTAGCCGTGAGGTCCAAGTCTCGGACAATGACCAGCAACCAAGTGATTGGTTAACTGTTACCCGGAAAAACCGTACTCATTCCTCTCTACCTCGTGCTCAACCACACCACCAATCCGCTATTGCCATCTCACCTTCACGATTCTCAGTTCTCGATGAGCAACCTGAAGACGATGAACGTGAGGAAGGCCAGCTCTCTGACACCGATTATGCTATAACTAAGGATACAACTGTTGTTGCTCGATACAGTACACGCACCAAGACCAAGCCCATTGACCGGTAGACACAAAGCCCCTCACGCAAAGTTCAGAAGCCAGCATTACCGAAAAAACATATCAATGTCTCATCTCAGAGACAATGATGCGATGTCCATATTCTCTTAGAATACACGGGGCTTTAGTCAGCCCCATAAGCACACAATTGTTAGGAATTGGATTCGGTCAACGAACCAAAAATTTGGTTTTTTACTAGAAACTCGTGTTCATAGTGACAATTTTTCTCATATTTTGTAGGCTTCGATGCCCGGTTGGACAACGATTCATAACTACACATCTCATCATCTTGATCGCATTTGGGTGTATTAACGTGAAGGAGTCATTGTTACTCTGATCTCATCTTCTGCCCAGGCTATTACTTCTCTTGTTACTCTACACTCAGGTGCAATTGTTCTTGTCTCTTGCGTTTACGCTTCTAACTTTCAGGTGGAACGCACACACTTGTGGCGTGATTTATATCATAGCCGACAAATGTGTGGCTCTTCATCTATTCCTTGGCTCATTTTAGGTGACTTTAATGAGATCCTAGCCGCCACAGAACATTCTAATAATTACATTGGTTCCCGCCTTGGCATGGTTCAGTTTCAAGAATTCATTACCCACTGTGATCTTACGGATCTACCTTATATGGGTCATCGGTTTACATGGTGGAACCATTGTAACATTAATCCGATAGGGAAAAAACTGGATAGAGCTCTCATAGACTCTTCTTGGTCTGGTATTTTTCCCACTTCTTACACCGTGTTTGAAGCTAATGGAGTCTCAGATCATGCTCGATGTGTCGTTCATTTTTCCTCCCCTACCTCTTCCATACGTAAACCATTTAAATTTCAGCATCATATGCTTGACAGCCCCTTCTTTCTCCAGGTATTAGGTACCCATTGGCTCTACCCATTGGTCCAGCATTATTTCCTTCTCGGGTGGCTCTCCGNATTTCAGCATCATATGCTTGACAGCCCCTTCTTTCTCCAGGTATTAGGTACCCATTGGAGCATTGGTCCAGCATTATTTCCTTCTCGGGTGGCTCTCCGTCTTCTTCAGTTGCGGCTTAAATCGCTAAAGTTTGAGCTGCGGTTGTTAAACTCAACGAATTATGGAAATATCTCGGCTCGGACTCGGGCAGCCTATGAGACGCTATGTTCCAAACATGCTCAAGCCCTTCATGACCCTTTGTTGGCTACTTTCCAGGAGGAATCCGCGGCTGCCACTCTCTGGTATTCCTTGGCAATGGCGGAAGAAAATTTCTTTTGTCAAAAGTCCCAAATAACCTGGTTACGTAATGGAGATCAGAATACCAGATTTTTTCACCGAGTTGCGAGTTCTCGCACCTTGCGGAATACTATTAAGAGGTTGCACACATCCTCGGGAGCACTCCTCACGGACCTGAATGATATCAAAGCCGAAGTTGTTGGTCATTTCAAGTCTATTCACTACAAGAAATGTGACTATCAATAGCGTTCCAGGATAGCGTTTTTTGTGTTAGTACTATTGTACATGGACACGAGTTTTATCCATGGCGTTTCATTTTTTAGAACGCTATTGTTTGATTCCCGGGGAAACGAAAACTACATAAGCGCGTCAATCTGCTTAGTTTCAGCACTTACTATTGCAGATAATATAAAAAACGCTATGATACTTTACAAAATCACTTAACTTTTTCAATATAATCAATTCGACTTAGTTATTTCTCTCGTTCTTCATTATTTTCAGAAGTTCTTCA
>OVBE01006982.1:0-19067 GCA_900406425.1 Iberis pinnata | reverse complement strand
TCTAACCTAAATGGATGCGGAATAAAGCTATAAACATGTTAAAATACAAGTATATCATGATGTTGGTATTGGTAGGAAAAGTGGCTAAACCAGAAAAGGTTTTTCAATTCAGGCTAATAAGCCTTTGTAACGTTTTATTTAAGACGATTACGAAGATGATGGTAATTCGGCTGAAAGGTGTTATCTCTAAGTTATTCTTTATCACCATTTTTTTTTGTTCTCTGTATTGAAAGGTTATGTCACTTGATTGATTTGGAGATTGTTCAGGGCAAGTGGAAACCAATCCGGTTATCTAGAGTGGGTCCATGTTTGTCCCATCTCTGTTTTGCAGATGATCTAATCTTGTTTGCTGAAGCATCTTTGTCGCAAAAAAGGGTAATCCAGAAGGTGTTGACAACATTCTGTAATGCTTCTGGTCAGAAGGTTAGTTTGGCAAAATCCAAAAAAATTCTCGGCGAATGGTAGCAGAGGTTTAGCGACATCGATTAGCAATGAAAGTGGTATTGCAGTTACTCAGGATTTGGGAAAATATCTAGGTCTCCCAATTCTGCATAGAAAAATTAATAAAACACGTTTGGGGATATTTTGGAAAGGGCTTCTTCTCGATTAGCTGGTTGGAGAAGCAAAACGTTAAGTATGGCTGACATAATTACTTTGTCAAATCAATTATCTCAGCTCTTCCAACTTATACCATGAGTGTTATTCACTTTTTGGCGAGTATTTTAAACGGGTTGGAGAAGATTATTCGAAAATTTATTTGGGGGAGTTTTCCAGAGAAGAAAAGAATGCATTTGGTGTCTTGGGAGCAAGTTTGTCAACCGAAAGAAATGGGTGGATTAGGCATGCGATCTATGGAGCAAATGAATCTAGCACTGCTAAGTAAATTATGTTGGCGTATCTTACAAGGTGATGCTAACCTGTGGGTTCAAGTTCTGAAGAGTAAATATGGAATCACAACCTTACATGATCGTAAATGGTTACAACCGAAACAGATTTCTTCGACAGTATGGAAAAGTATCTTAGTAGGTTTTCATTCGGTCTTTTTGAATGGAATTGGTTGGGTTCCTGGTGATGGTACTACTATTCCATTCTGACCGGATAAGTGGCTACTTAATGCTCCTTTGTCGGAGCTAGCTATTGGTATAATTACGGTGGCGCTGAAGGACCAATGTGTACGATCAATTTGGTCTAGGGGAGTGGGATGGAACCGTAATATCCTAGGCTTGTTACTTCTTGAGGATATCATGTGGAAGTTTAATGCGGTTGTGTTGGATGACTTCTATGGCTCCGAGGATGCGATCTCTTGGTTACTTAATTAAGATGGTTCTTTTACTATTAAAACAGCATACCGATTATTAACGCAACAAGAGATACCAACTGTCGGCTTCGATAACTTGTTTAAAATTATGTGGGGTGTGATAGCTCAAGAGAGGGTCAAAGTCTTCCTTAGGCAAGTCATTCATAGAGTCATTATAACGAACTAGTAACGTACAAGGAGAAAGCTAAGTTCGGTGGCTATTTGTGATTTATGTAAAGGTGTTGAAGAATTGATATTACATGTCTTGAGAGATTCACCTGCTATGCATGGGATACGGAGGAAGCTTGTTCCAAGACAGCAACAAACTCTCTTCTTTACACAATCTATCTTCGAATGGTTGTTTACTAATCTTAATCAGGATCCGTGGGCCACCCTATAAACTGTGAGTTTTTGGTGGACATGGAAATAGAGGTGTGGATATGTATTCGGAAAAGAAGAAAAATGTAAAGATAGAGTGTATTTTCTTAGGGATATGGCGGCGGAGACCCTGAAAAGCCATTCTCAAGCCCTAAGCATTTGGCCAAGACGAGAAAGGATTGTACGCCTTGGGTAAAGCTGGATGAAGGATGGATAATTATAATATTGATGGTGTTGTTAGAGGTCCTCAACATCTAGCTGGTTTAGGGTGCCTAATTCGAGACCATTTAGATGAATGGTGAGGGGGATTTTCGTTGCATATCGAGGTTTGTTCTGTAACTTTGGCGGAATTATGGGGAGTTTACTATGACCTTTGGCTAGCTTGGGGTAAAGGATTTAGACAAGTGATTTGCCAAATTGATTCTGAATGTGTCATTGATTTTTTAACCATATGAGTGAGTCATTCACATCCCTTGTCCTTTCTCGTACGTTTGTGCCAAAGCTTTATTGCTAGAGACTAGATAGACAAATTTGTTCATGTTTTTAGGGAGGCGAATAGAGTTGTTGATGCCTAGCTAATCATTGCTTTTTTTTACCGTTAGGTTTTCATCGTTTTGAATCAATCCCGGAGTCTGTTGCTTTGATTTTTCATGAGGATTTTGTAGGTATTGTGCTCTTACAGAACGTTTTGATGTAATTTTATATTCTTTAATAAAATAAGGGTCTTTACCCCATGTTGACCACCCAAAAAACGCTCACTCTATTTTTTTCTTAATTTTAATTGAATTAAAAATCTTTAAAGGGAGATTTTCAAAAATACCATTAAAAACTAGGTTTATTCTAAAAATACCACATACTCTCAGAAGTTCCAATAATACCAAATATTTTTCCAGAAATACCACAAAAATGTTTTTGATACAAAAATACCAAAAAAAATTGAAATTGAAATAATTTTAAAACTTCAAATTTAAACCCTAAAATCCCAAAATCAAACCGTACCCCTTCAAAACTAAATGCTAAACTCTATTTAGTGAACCCAAAGGTCCCAAACCCAAAATTGTAAATTCTAAACTCTTTAAATTCACTTTTTATGTTTGTGGTATTTTTGAAATATTTGGGAGTGTTGTATTTTTGAAACTTTTGGGAGTGTGGTATTTTTGAAATTTGAATTTTTTTGATGATATTTCAAAGAATTCCTCATCTTTTTAATAGGTTCCGATAAAATAAAATAAATTTTTTAAAATAGGAGATAGCTAGAGCGTGTAATTTCAGCCAAAACAATTGTAGAAACAATAAAAAAGAACATAAAACATATATCTAATCATACAAAATTAATATACTTCACGCTAATTCACAATAATCAAACCACAAAAACTATATTCAACAACAAAATTATTGATACCGAGGTTGTCACTTCAATCAAGGACCCGATCTGGAGATTCAATCTGGTACGTCCTATTCTGGATATACCGACGTAGTCGTGGGCCCTCAACCTAGGTTCATTAAGCCTAAACCGAGGTCACCTCGACAGGAAGGCGGTTTAGCTAAATTAGTGAATATATTGTTTATGGGATAATTTCAAATATTGTTAAAGGAATATTTTCGGAATATTTTAGGAGAATATCATGTTACCTAGATTTAACCTAATAACCTATCATGTATCTATAAATATGAAATTATATGATTCAAATTAGAGTATTCGAATTAATAATAATCACAAGACAATTCTAAAGAATAATTCTATTAATCAATTTTGTTGGGTTGAAACTCTGGATCAACAAAAATCAAACAAAACTGAAAAATTTATTTTCTTTAAATTTATATATAATTATAAATCAACAAAGCGAAGAGAAAACAATTTCCGCTAATATTAGTGAAAGATTTATGGTTTTACTCAAATTTCGAGTAAACTAAATTTTCCTAAACATACAAAGGATATTGGTAAACCAATTTATATTTATTAATTAAATGGGACATACTGATATTAAAGAAATATTCCCGGAAATGGAAAAATTGAGAGCAAAATGGCAATTATTGCCACGTGCAGCAAATCAGACCGTTTTAAAATTTCCATATTTTTATATTGTCTCTATAAATACGAGACTAGAGCGAAGATCAATCTCAAAAATATTAGGTTTTGGTTTTGTTCTAGACTTGTGAGTTTTTTCGTTGGTTCTTTGCGATCTCTGTTCGTGGATTACTTCATGTCTCTTGTTCAAAACATGTATCTGGAGTACGAACATGCTATCACTGAATCCTCTTCGTCACAGTCTCGTAATAGCTGTAGTCACTGCAACGTTTGCAAATCTACTGTGGACAAAAGCCAAGGCAATCCAGGTTTACAGCAAAGCGACGAAGCTGTGGCGTTAACAAAGTGTCTCAACAAGAAGAAACTTCACCTTGTTCTTGATTTGGACCACACGCTTCTTCACTCCATTGACGTTTTACTTCTCTCCAAATCAGACAAGTATCTAATTGACGAAGCTGCTTCATCATCAAAGAAAGATGTACGGAAGATTGTCTTCGGGGAAGATTCAACTGAGTACTTGGTGAAGCTACGACCTTTTCTTCGAAAGTTCTTGAAACAAGCCAATAAGATGTTCACGATGTGTGTTTACACGATGGGTACTCGAGTTTACGCTGAAGCCCTCCTGGAGCTGATTGATCCCAAGAGAATCTATTTTGGGGATAGAGTCATAACGAGAGACGAGAGTCCTGATGGGAAAACTCTTGATTTGGTTTTGGCCGAGGAACGTGGAGTAGTGATTGTGGATGATACTCGTGCTGTTTGGACCCATCATAAGAGTAATCTATTGGAGATTGGCGAGTACAACTATTTTACCATTAGAAAGCCAAAGCCTAACTCAGAAACGAAGAGAAGCGAGAGTCAAATCGACGGTGGATTAGTCAGTGTTCTGCAATTACTTAAGGAACTTCATCACAGATTCTTTAGTGTAGAGGAAGATCAATTAGAGTCGCAGGACGTGAGATTGCTGCTGCAAGAAATAGACTCTGAAGTTGCCTAAGAAGATTCTAATGAATCTGTTGTTTTCAGTTTAAATGAGATTCTTTCATTTCATTATGTATGTAGTTACTTCAATTCTCTTAACTTCCACTGTATGAATTTTGAAGCTAATGTTCAAATATTGACGTTTTAATTATTTTCGCTAATGTATATGAGCAATACTCTACAAGAATCCAACTGAACAGAACTGAAATATATAAGATACAATCCTTCTTTTCATCTTAAAGATAAGGTATGTCAATTGTATTATAAAGGCCCAAAATGAAGAGAAACCCACTCAACCTCATAAATCACATTCAAAACTTTACACTTCCTCTTCACACTTAAGCAGCATTGTCGCATGTAATGTCGTAGGAAAAAAACATGAAAAACCAGCTCATCGATCTTGCCAAAATAACAAATTTGTAATTTTTGGATCTTGTGTTGTCACTTTTTCCTGGGCGTCTAGCTGTCACATTTCAGTTTGAGGTCATATACTATATATTGAGCTAGGTTGTAATCGTTATCTTTATCAATAAAAAATAATCATTTTCCGTCTATGTAAAGTTTCAAGCTTAAAGCTTTCATGGTATCACATCTATGGATGGCTCCTCTCATTCTTTACCTTTTTTAAAGCATTTACTCTGAAGTTGTCATATACAAATATCTACTATAGAAAAATCAAATATAATCTTTCCTTTCAAGCCAGAAGATGATGGGTTATTTTCACTGGAGAAGCGACCAGACTTTTTATGACTCGTACGGTGAAAGAAGGTGATATGGAGAAAGAACAAGCAAATCCAGACTTTGACAAATAAATACTTAAAGATCAACTGGTGAAAGCTTGGATTTTTAAGACTCTCTCTGAAGATGCTCTTAGGGTTGTTTATGGATTACAAACTGCTCAAGATATCTGTTTTTATCCGGAGAAGAAGTACAACCGGGTATCAGCTACAAGAAAATTGGATCTTCAACGAAAGCTGCAAGGAACTCACAAAAATCAGAAGGTAATGTCAGATTATCTCATTGAAATCAAATTTGTGTGTGACCAAATAGACTTTATAAGGAATGGTTTATCTTATCAAGAGATGATTTATGATGCTATTAATGGATTGGAAAAAGAATATGAATATATAGCTAATGTTATAGAAAACTTCATGGATAATATCAATGATATGAACTTTGAAGATGTTGAGTTCAAATTTATAGGGTTTAATAACAAGCTTCAAACCCATAAGAAATATTCGGGTAAATCCACATCTAGCCTTCAACATTGGTTAAGGATACTCAAACAGAGGTCGTAGACAGTCTCAACACAGAGGAAACTACATGGTCCATAACAATGGAAATAATTCATACTCTACTAAAGGTCGTGGCTTCTATCAGCAATTTTTCGGAGGGAACTCAAATAATACTGGTGGTGATTTAAGTTCCTATGCAAGATATACATGTCAAATATGTGGGAAGTATGGTCATTCTGCATTTAAGTGTTACAATAGGTTTGATCAAGAAAAGTGAAGAGATACACAAAGCTCTAAATACCATGCATATCACATATCAACACACATAGTCTGGTCAAGAGTAGTATCCAGACACCGGAGCCATTACACACATCACAAACTCACCAAACTGCTTAATCTTACTTTGGTGATGACTCAGTCATAGTAGGTAATGGTGAATTTCTGCCTATCACTCATGTTGGATCCAAAGCTATTCACATAAATAAAGGTACACTTCCGTTGAATGATGTTCTTGTCTGTCCAACTATTACGAAGTCACTGTTATCAGTTTCAAAGTTAACTAGAAAGTACCCATGTGAGTTTATCTTCATTTCTGATTATGTGTTTGTAAAGGACAAAGGGATCAACAAAGTGATAGCTCAAGAGCAAAGGCATGAGGACCTATATATGTTGGATAATATGCCATCTAAAGATTTTTACTCATCAAGTCAACAAATTATTAGTGAGAAAGTTTGGCTTTAGAGGCTTGGACATACTCACAAAAACATTCTCCATCTCCTTGCCAAGAACAAGTTAATAGTAATGAATAAATCAAGTAGTAGTCATCCGTTATGTGATGCTTGTCGACTAAGAAAAACTAGTAGACTTCCTTTTGCTCAGTTTTAATTTTGTGTTTTCAAGGCCCCTAAAAAGAATTCATTTTATCTATGGGGACCTTCACATTTTGCTTCAACTCAAGGATTCAAGTATTATGTCATTTTTTATTGACAACTTTTCCAGACATTCTTGGTTTTATCTTCTGAAAAAGAAATCAGATTGTTTTCAAGTATTTATGACATTCTAAAAAATGGTAGAAAGTGATTATCAAAGAAAAATTAGCATGTTTCAATGTGACGGAGGGGGTGAATTTACAAGCAATCAGTTTAGTAATCATTTGAATGAATGTGGAATTAAGCAACTTCTATCATGCCCACATACACCTCTGCATAATGGTTTAGCTGAAAGAAGACACATATATATCTTCCAGCTCTATCCGAACCGTTTGGATTTCTTCGATTGTTGAAAACAGTCTCTCGGCCTCCTCATGGATTGTGGTTAAAGTGTGCTTTATGTCTGGTTCCAGGAGGTATTGGAGCTCTCTTCGGTCTTTTAGATGAGTCTCTAATGTGTCCTTTTCCTTTAGCCATGCGAATAGCTTCATAAGGAATTGAAGAATGAGGAGATTCATCACCAGTGTTACTATTACCATGCATTAGATTTCTCACTCTTTCCTCGATAGTTTCATTAATCGCCATGACATATTGATCTATCCGCTGCGTGAACTGAGTCGTGAGTGTTTGGTTCGATTCTTTGATTTGTTGAACCATCATCTGGTTCAAAGCTTCCATTGCTTCAGCTGAAAGCTCCATGGTACCTGAAAAATCAAGAAGCTAACATAGTATCTTCGTTCACAAAAATCAGCAACCAAACAAATGCATATGACGTCAATTTCAGTAGGTTCTAGGCGATTTCTAAGTTCCAAAACAAATATAAACCGATTTTAACAACCTAAACACGTCTCTAGGAGATTTCCAAGTTACAATTCCCTAAATAATTAAGGCTTTTTTATTCAAGTTTTGGTTCTAGGGTTTATGCAACATACAACTTTCTAGGGTTTATGCGAATTTAATCAAAACGAAAAATTCAAGAATTAGGGCTAGAAATTTCGCTTAGCTTTAGTACAAAATTGACTCTGATACCATATGATACGATCCTGGGCCGCAACTCTGTTCAAGGCTCGGGTTATCAATGGAAAGTCGGACCAAGAATTGATCTCTTGGTTTCTATGGTATCGTAGGTGGATAGGGATACGGATCGCAGTGCTCGGTGTAGTCTCGTGGCACGGCTGGAATGAGAGGGCTGGCTCGACAACAAGGTTGAGCCACAGATGGTGTGGTCGAAGAGATGGTGCGATTTTTATGAGATTTTCGACCAAGATAGGGTTTCTTGGATCAAAAAATAGAAGAAAACTTTGAAAGAAAGAATTCTTGTAAAGTTCTCGGATTGCTAAAAACAAAGAGTGAATACATGTTGCTTATCAAATCTTTTTATCCCAAAATCATTCACTACCCAAAAGTTACAAAGGTGCGAAAATATATAGGCAACATAGGCCTAGGGTTCGATCAAAATAAAACAACGTGGAGTTCTAGGATAAAAACTACGAGTAGTTTAAAAATACAAGCAAAAAAAAAGAAGCGTCGTATTTGCCAAGATGTCTAAACATCATACCAAAGTAACTAATCCCGAATAGCCAAAACGTAGTGATATGGTTTGCCTCGTTAAAAACCTTGGTTAAAACATTTGAGGAAAATAGTACAAGCCACACCAGTTAGCTACTCATTCATAGTTACCTGGTTGTTGAGTCGGGTTGGATTTGAAGATGTTGAACATGTTCATGAAGTCTTTGGGATCTGCATGGATCATGGCATAAATCTTCTTGGCTAACTCCTGAGCTTTGGCCCGGGTGATCCTCCCTTCTGACTCACGTGATGGCTCAACTTTATGCGCAAGTTCCGTTCATCTTCCTCGGAACTAGCCACGGTCATATCACCAGGTTATGTGTGCAAGTTAAAGAAAGCAATGTATGGGTTAACACAAGCTCCTAGAGCGTGGTTTGACAAGTTCATCAATTTTCTTCTACAAATTGGCTTTAGTTGCAGTATTTCAGATCCATCACTCTTTGTTTATCAACAAGGGACTAATGTGATATTTCCTGTCTTGTATGTATATGATATGATTCTCACAAGAAATAATACATACATCATCAATTTGCTACTCACGTAATTGAATAACCAGTTTCGTATGAAGGATATGGGAAGACTGCATTATTTCCTTAAAGTTCAGACTCATTTTCACTCACTGGGACTTTTTTTAATCAAGAAAAGTATGTCATTGATCTTCTGGTCACTGCAAGAATGGAAGATTGTGCACCAATGCCTACTCCCCAGCTTCATAAAGTACATGGACAAGTTCTTCAGTTTTCAAATCTCACATACTTCAAGAGCTTAGCTAGAAAACTTTAGTATCTTACTTTGACACGCCAAACATCCAGTTTGCTATAAAATATGTCTATAAAAAAATGCAATCACCAAGAGTTGTTGATTTCAATTTGCTAAAAAAAGATACTTAGATACATTAAAGGGACTACACATATGGGTATCAACATAAGTCCTACTTCATATTCAAGTCTGACATGTTACACCGATGCAGATTGGGCTGGATGTAAGTTACCCCGTGCTCTACAGGTGAATTCTGCACTTTCTTAGAAACCAACATCATCTCTTGGTCTGCTAAATGCCACCCAACAATGTCAAAATCATTAATTGAGGTTAAATATAGAAACTTGTCAATTACAGCCTCTGAAGTCACTTGGATGACCAATATGTTGCCGAACATTGGTATTGTTTTGTCTCACACTCCTCTGATGTAGTGTGATAATTTTTATGCGGTCCATCTTACAGAAAATTCAGTCTTCCATGCTCGCTCTAAACATTTTGAAGTGCACTATTATTATGTGCGTGAGATAGTGGAAATGGAGAAACTGACAGTCAAGCACATCCCAACTCACCTACAAATAACATATATCTTTACGAAATCATTTCTGCATACTTTTTCCATTAGTCTCAGAAGCAAAATTGGTGTTATGGCTTCTCCTAACATAAGTTAAAGGGAGTGTATAAGACATAATCCTTCTTCTCATCAAGAGGTATTGAAGATTGGGTATGCCAATTGTATTATCAAGGCCCAATATGAAGAGAATCCCACTCAGCTTCACAAATCACATTGTAGCTTTACTCTTCCGCTTCACACTTTAACGACATTGTCGCAGGCAATGTTGCAAGAAGAAAACATGACAAGCCAGCTCATTAATCCTGTCAAAATAACATATTTGCAACTATTGGATCTTGTGATGTCAATTGTTCCTAGGTACCTAGCTGCCACATTTCAATTTTAGTTTCAAATATTATTGAGTTAGGTTGTAATCGTTATCTTTATCAATCAAAAGAGAATCGTTTTCCATCTCTATAAATTTTCAAGCTTTAAGCTTTCAAAATATTCGGTTTTGAACCAAACAGAATTATGAAATTACCCGAATATATACCAATATTTACTATCCAAATAACCAAGATCACACCCGAAGCAAAAATAAATTTTAGAAACCGAACCGAACTATTAACCGAACTTGAAAAAAAATATTTTTATTTTTATTAATGATTTTTGGTCAACAATCAAATAGAAACCAAAATACCTAAATGAATATCCGGACAAAATGAAATAATTATTCGAATGGATATCAAAATATACTAGCCGAATGACCGAAACCAAACTAAAACAAACCAAAAGTTATGAACCGAACAAAACTCGAACCAAACTTTAATAATATATGAAAGGATCCTAAAATCATATATTCTAATTATCTAAAACCTGAAAAAACTGAACCATGCCGAATGCACAAACGCCTAGACCTAGTTGCAACTATTTATTTGTAACTTTTTACCGCAAAAAAATATATTTTGAGCATTGAATATTTGTTTATTGAAGCATATGTAGCAAGCTTAGAGCATAACACAAAAACCATTCTCAAAGCAGTGTGAAAAATGTATTTCATTCTATTTTAGTAGACGGAAAAAAAAAAATCTCCAAGCATTGTCACATTGTGTACTTGTTATGTATAGTAAAAAGAAAGTGTTAATTTATTAACTAGATTACCATAAAAAAATTGGTGATTTATGCGATGACTATTTTGGGGTACCCTATTTCTATTTTTAGAAGAGAGTAGTAATATTAAAAATTTAATTTTGAAAAATAGTTAAATACACAGTCAAACCTGGAAGCATATTTTTCTCGTTAAGAAACCATAATTTGCGCCAAAGAAACAAAGGCTTCAAAAGTTTTTACATGTTCTAAAAATTATTGGAAGAGTTAGAATACAAAATTAGAGAGGAAGAAAACAAATAAAAAAAACTACTCAGTATTAAAAATATTATTAGATTTTAAATCATAAATACCAAAAAAAATTGTTACAGATTTTGCATAGTAAGAAGAAAATGGCGCAAATGCAGCGAGAAGAGATACAATCCATCACGAAAGAGACGACGGAGAAGAAAGAATTACACGGAAGAGGCAGCGGCGGATCTTCCAGCGCTCAAGCGTCGGCGTTCAAATTCAACGCCCAGGCGCCGGAATTCAGACCACGTTCGCATTCCATCGCACCATCTCCGCAGGTTTCTCCGATCTCCGGTTACTTCTATCCTTGTTTTCAGTACAACGGAGGAATAGATACTGGCGTCGGTTCTCAGTCTTCTGATTGGATCTTCGTCGGAGGAGGAGGAGATCCTACTCAACATCAACACCTTCACGATCCGGCGGCTGCGTTTTTCATTTCAAATCCGGCTGTTCAGTTCCCGGCGGATCAGAGTTCGTCATCTTCCTCGAAGAATTTGCTCTCCGACGACCTCCGCCTTAAGATCGTCAAACAGGTTTTAATTTCGATTTTCTTATCAATTTTCTGAAAGATGAAACATATTCACAATAAAAAAAAAACAGTCCCCTCCTGAGATTAAATTTATGATTCATTGCAACAAACTTAGATGATCAATCAATTTCTTGATTCATAAGTAACTATTAATTTGTTAAAAATGACNAGTACCAGTTCACAGACATGAGTCTCCTAGCCAATGAGTCAATCTCAAAGCACATAAACAAAGACCCTGAAGGTTATGGTAAGCTCAATTTGTTTTTAATTTACAATCTTTGAGTTTTCTGCAAATTGTGTGAACGTCTTCAAAGTGTGATTTTTTTGTTATAATGCAGTACCCATATCTTATATTGCTTCAACCAAGAAAATCAAGGCTTTAACGAGTAACCACCATCTAGTTTCACTTGCTCTTCGCTCCTCTTCAAAGCTTGTGAGCTTTTTTCTTTTGTTCTCTACTAATCATCATCAACATTGTTAATTAAAGATCAAAATATGAACAATTTTAGGTTGTGAGTGAAGACAACAAGAAAGTTAAGCGTACGACTCCATTTACTGAGAGAGACAGAGAAGAGTTACAGGTAATTTAGTACCATGATCTTTATTTATAATCAACTGTATATATTACTATTGTGTATTGTTCTTCAGGCCAGGACTGTTGTCGCAGAGAATTTGCCAGATGATCATTCTTACCAAAACCTTGAGAGGATCTTTGGAGTTGTTGGAAAGTAAGATGACTTTTTCTTACTACTTTCTCTTAAAAAGATGCCTTGTCTGTAATATTTGCAAAACTTGATTTGTTTTAGCGTCAAAGCTATTCGTATTTGTCATCCTCCAGAGACAAATTCATCTCGTCCAAAAGGTGATTTCTTGATGAGCAACAAAGTAAGTATACCAATCTGTTTCTAACTATCTGTTCTGTTCGTGAATAACGTTTTATTATGTGTTTTTAATCGGGACCAAAGATTCACGCGCTTATTGAGTATGACAACACTGTTATTGCTGATAAAGCTGTGAGTAATATCTTCACTTCAAACATTTGTTCTTTAATCAAAAGCTTTGTATATTAGTTTCTGAGAAATATGTATACCAGGTGGAGAAGCTAAACGATGAAAGAAACTGGAGGAAAGGACTTCGTGTGAGGTTGCTTCTTAGATGCTCGGTATACTCTCATTTTTATATATATTCTCTTATCTCTCCTCGAAAAGCTCTAAGATTTGTGTTTGATTACAGCCCAAATCAGTCCTGAAGAACAGAAGAAATTTGGATGGCATTCTCATCGATGATGAAACTCCTTTGTACGAATCAGGAGAAGACTCTCCACGTCTCCATTTAACCGAATCTCAGTTTGATAACGACGTTAGTACCTTTACATTATGAAACTCCTTTACATTATATAAATTACATAATGAAGTTTTCTTGGAATGGACGTTAGGGTGATGACAACAATCTTGGAGGAGTATGGGGAAAAGGAAGAGGAAAAGGACGAGGAAGATCTCCAAGAAGCTATGCACTAGGAGGACGTAGCTTAGGGTTCGGACTCGGCCTTAGTCTGGGTTCAATGTCACCGAGCCTAGGCCTACACGAATCTTCGTCCCCGAAAACGGCAACAAAGGGACCAAGAATGCCTGATGGAACCAGAGGCTTCACCATGGGACGTGGCAAATCTTCCTCCATCTCATTCACTTAATAACCTCTCTACCACCAAGACTACTATTTTATTTATTCAATTTTATTTCTTTATTCTTATTCTTCTTGGTTCTTAATATGATAGAGTTTTAAGCTATAGAGTAACCAAATAATACAAGTGGGTTGATGTTACTGATATAGGATGGGTTCACAAAAGCTAGCAAGGGACATGAAGGCATCGTGAAGTTCAATTAAGGGTTTTTCTTTTCATAGTTTTTCTTCTTCAATTTTGGTGATTCCTCTAATTTTGTATGTTTTCAGAAATTAATTGAACAATGCTTTTTGATTGCTGAAATGAATTGTGGTTGATTTATTTTGAATTAAGGATGTACTTCAAAATTAAGTTAAAAATGTTACTAATCAAAAATTAAAAAAAATTGAGTTTGAATTATAGTGAATTGTAGTTGATTTATTATTCAAAGTTATGTTCTTTGATAAATTGCTAAACTGAAAACTTTATTATTCACTCAAATCAATAAAACGATCTAGACAATTCAAATCGATGAAGATTTAGTCGGTTAAAATTAGCATAAGTAAGCCAAATAGATGTGGTCGATACGGTTAACCGTCTACTGATTTATTTGAGTTTTTTGGTTTAGAGCCTTAAAAAAAAAAAAAGAACGTTAATATCCGATTTGATATCCTAAACTAAAGGGAACACAAATGATTTGTAGGGAAGTCAGGTCTAAACTATTCTACATGACTGGATTAGACAAATTGATGGAAAGCTGAGCTTCAAATTCAGAAGACCTTACAAGTGTGAATTGAATGGATGTCAACAACTTACTGATTCCTGGAGTGGAATTTGATTATTTGAACCTAAAACAGAAATGTTTGTCTCAATCTATAACAAACAAACACCCTACTTGTTAACCAAAAGCTCCAAATAGTTGACCAAGTCCAGTCATGTCTTTTACCTCGATGAGAGGTTATGGTGTAAATCATCTGCCAATGCTTGCCTCAAGCTCTGCCCGTAATAGTAAAACTGCCTCTCACTCTCCAGAACTCTTGCAGGCGATCCAGCTTCATCTGGATCCTTCCAAATCTCCGGCTCAGGTTCTCTAGCAATCTGACATAGATTATGCAACACACAACAAGCCACAATAGTCTGAGGAGCGTGGTTCACTCCAACATTCAAACTCTGAAGAATCTTCCATCGAGCCTTTAGCAATCCAATTGCCTCCACCACCACTGACCTTCCTTTCATCAGCATTCCGTCGAATAGATTCTCTGGCGGAGAACCAGATCCATTTGGGGAAAATGGTGTCATGAGAAACGAGAGAAGAGGGTAGCACCAGTCTCCAACAATGTATGGTCTCACATGTTGACCTCTAACATTGATCACTTTTTCCCAAACAATGTCACCTGATATTAGCCTCTTGTACAGGAGGCTGTCTCTGAAATGCGAAGAGTCGTCTTCTCCACCGGGAGCCTTCACGCAGACGTCCCAGAAGATCTTCTTGTGATCAGCAACCACCTGAAGCAAAACGGCGTCGTATCCGTACTTGCAACCGTATATGTTTCTAGGGCTTAGTTTTGTGCGCCGTCTGAGCTTCACGGGAGTGCTGTCGATGGCGCCGCAAATGTTTGGGAGAGAAGTAAGTTCTTCAAATCCCTGAGTCGTTTCGATCAATCGGCGTTTTCCGACGGGGATCTTGATGAATTCTGGGTAGAGCTTGGTGGCTAGAAGGCGCGTGACCATGTTTGTTATCTTTGAGATGAGGTATGGATCGAGGGAGTAGCGAGAGGCTAAGGTTTTCGCTGAGCAGCCATGAGCCAGGCGGGAGAGAACCATGGCGACGGCGTAATCGGCAGGGAGGGAGAGATTGGAGGCGGCGATGAAGGGCTTGAGCTTCTCGACGACGGTGGTGAAGACTGGATAAGAAAGGCCGTACAAAGAGCGCCAACGTGCATCGCGGAGAGGGGCATCGAGGGCCCAGATGTGGTCGTTGGCTAGGGCACGGAAGGCAGAGACCGAGTAATCGCCGTCGGGAAGAGGAGGAGGAGGAGGAGGGGAAGGGGAAGAAGAGGCGGAGGAAGAGGAGTCGCCGGTAGAAGATCTCGAGACGGAGAGGAAAGAAAGGAGAGAAGCGAGAGTGAATAAGAGTAAAGAAGCGGCGGAGGAAGAGGAGAGTAGGGAGGAAGGTGTGGTGGAAGACGGTGAAGATAACGAGGTAGAGGAGAAGATAGTACTTGTTGGGTCTAAAGAGTTTTGGAGATGTAACAGATGCGAGAGCATCGCCATGAAAGCTTCTTCCATCCTCACTCTTTCTCTCTCTCTTCCTCTCTATCTCAGAAAATAAGAAACTTGAAATACAGAAGAGAGAGAGAGAGTCTTACAGTTGATTTTTCAGAAAATAAGGGGCCTTTGAATATATAAGTTTTGGGCTTTGTGGAAGTAAGCAAAATTGATCCAACAAACACGACCACTGAGACAAGTAGAGTCTATCAAAGGAAAAAATTGAATCTCCAAATATCAAAATCGAATCTTCTTAGGTCTACAAGTTTAGGTTTGATGATGAATCAGTTTGTTTAAGTCTCCCCAGGATAGATGTTGGAGTCGTTGTGGTTGGCATATCCTCCATTGCTGTAACCTTGTCCTCGTGAGTATCCTCCATTCCACTGCTACCACAAGTTTAACACATTTAACAAAGTTAGAGAGTATCAAACACACAATTATAAACACAAGACTGGGACTGAAGTTGTTAGCAAAATCATGTAAAAGATATTCTTCCACTTGCATAAGTCAAAAGAGAAAAGGAGAGAAGGTGCTATATTCCACCCTCCTACCACCTATTTCTAATCACTGGCTTTAGTTTACCATATTTTCCTAATAAAGGCTTACAAAATCCCTATTAACTATCATAGAAAATACCAATTCACTCTATACTGAAAGAATGCATTTACTCAATCTAAAATATTACCTGCTTGTTGGGGCTTCGTCCCCACGAAAGTCTGACGGTATTCTTGCCAATCACTGTCCCATTCAAACTCTCGATGGCATCTTCAGCACTTTTCCTGTCAAATCCAAAAACCAAGTTTCTGTACAGGTTGCTAAAATTGTATGATTGACAAGCCATCACAAGTTCTAGATGAACACTGCACCTATTATCAAATTGGACAAAGCCACATCCTTTCCCCACTGGGATCTTCACTGAAATAACCTCTCCAAACTGGGAAAAAGGTTGTCTAAGGTCTTCATCAGTAACTTCAGGGTCGAGGCCGCCAACGAATATCTGCAGCAGAGTTACCTAACAATGAACAACCAAGACAACAGAGGCCATAAAGAAAAAGTCACAACTCACTGTTGAGTTATTTGATTCGCCATCAGACTGCGAGCCATGCGCCATGGAACCATTTGCCCCATGTCCACCAGCCAGTATCAGAGCTATTCCAATGGAAACATTAAACTATATAGTTCAAAAGCTTTGTTGGGTGGGTGCATCAACACTAACTAAGTTGTTAAATTTAAACTCCTATGGCTAGAGAAATATGAATAGAGCCATTTACCTTGAGAAGAATATTGTTGCTGATTAGCAACCGCTCTTTTGGGGGTTGCAATATTTACGCGAATTTGCCTGTTAGAACAGAATGCTCCATCCATTTCTGTCAAGGCTCTTGATCTCTCATTTTCATCACCAAATCTAACAAAACCGTAACCTTTGGACCGGCCAGTGTTGGAATCGATCACAACTTTAGCACTTTTGACAGAAGGATATCTACTAACAAACAACTCTTGCAGTAAAGTGTCAGTCACATCTGGTGACAAATCTCCAACAAATATAGATAGATCTGGACCATTTTCTACTGCTCTTTTTTCACCAGTACTGAAAGATGCCCAGTTTAGACGGAAGGGCTGGTCCGAGTTTGGCATCACTGAACCACTATATTGCTGAAGAACTTCTTCAGCTGCAGCACGTGACTGAAACTCAACAAACCCATAACCTTCTGATTGACAAGTTAGCTTGTTACGTATAACTTTCACAGAAGAAACCTGAGCATCACAAAACAATAAGTTGGATCATACTAAGGGAAAATATATAGTTTGAAATTAATCTTTGAAATGAATGATAATAAAACGGAAAGGGTACATGCTTTATGGGTTTTTCTTTCCTTACCATAAAAGTTGATCTAAACGTGGCAAGGTACAATAGTACTTTTTGCCTAATGAAATCTGAAGTTGTAAATTGTAATGTCCTTTTCAGGTCAATACTGTTCTCCATTACCCTATTAGTTTCTATGACAATTGTAATAATCATTGGATCTAATCCAATTAAGCATTTTTCAAAATAAAAGCTAGAACCTTGACAATAAATCAAATCAAGAACGTGGCCAAGATCTCTAAAAGGATAACTTTTCACCACGTAACAATTAATTGGTTGAAATCTGAGAACAGAGGACTAATGAAGAGGAAGTAAAGAGATATATACCTCGCCGGTATGAGAAAAGCAGGAATGAAGATAAGTTTCGTCCATCCAATGAAGAAGATCACCGACCCAGAGAGTCTTAACATCGTCTCCAGATCCGCGGTCGTGTGGCTTCTGTTGTTGGTGGTGGTGGTGCTGATAAGAGGATGCGTATGGGAGCTGAGGATGGTGCTGAAAGTGACCTTGATTATACGGAACGTATTGGTGAGGAGGATACATCATCATCTGTTGTTGCTGCATCATCATCATAGGATACTGCATGGCAGCAGCAGCAGCCATCCACTGTTGAGGAGTTTGTTGTTGCTGCCAGTGCTGTTGCTGAGGCGGAGGAGTCGTCTGGTGAATCGGCGGCGTAGCTCCAGAAGTTGCTAACGCTGAATCTGAGCCGTTGGGCGTCTGCATCTTGTTACTGATTAAGTTAACACCGATCTGATCTGATCTGATCTGATCTCTGGATTAAGAAAGTTCAAATTCCGTCGGGGGGAGAGAGAGAGAGAGCTTGTTGAGCTCTGAAAATGGCGGAGGAGGGAGGAGAGGTGGATTTGGGGGTTTAAAAACTGAATCTATGGGTTCTTGAGGAAGTGGCTGAAACGTGGGACCCAGTTTCGTGCTGATGCCGTCTTTGACGGCTCTGATTCCACCGCACTTCTGTTAGGGTTTACATATAATTAATCACTTACTTATCAAAATTCGGTAAAATCCTTCTTATTAACCGTTTTTCTTTTTACTGTTATGAATGAGTCAGCTATGTGTTTTTTTAAAAAAAAATAATCTAAAATTTGTTATTCACCACCTATGTGGAATGAGGATAATGATTTGCAAAATACGGATGAGGTATCAGCACACAGAATTTAAGATTTTAGATTACAAAAATATTAATAAACTAGTTTAATTATGATTTTTTTAATCAATTTACATTGAACGTAAGCTTTTAATAATTTTGTTTGTTTAGATTTGTTGGATATGTTCGTATATTTTTTTGTATCAATTTTTTTGTAGATTTTTATTTATCATTACAGATATTTTTAAAAAGTTTTTTTTGTCAACTGATTGATATGTATTAATACCTAAAAAGTTTGGAGTACAAAAGATTGGGAGGGAGTTATAACCATTGAATAGTACGTTAAGATAAATATTGTCTAGCCCACTTTGCTAAATGATCAACATCATATAGAAATTGTTGTAAGACCGCAAAAACCGAGATTGAAAACGCGATATTGTAAAACGATTTATTGTAAACGCGTCACTGTATCCTTCTAAAACTGCTGGTTCTTTACCGTAATGCAGACCATAATTT
>OVBE01006981.1:219-19069 GCA_900406425.1 Iberis pinnata | reverse complement strand
CAATGCTTGAATTAGCTTGATCACCTAGTTCATTGATAATAGGTTAATAAATACAAAAGATTTGATTTAGAAACCTGATCTAATTTAGATGAATAAGTGTTATTGCATGTGAGAGTATTGTTTTAATGCTTATGAACAATTGAATCTGAGTTTTAATGCATGATCGAATTATTTTAAAGACGGCGAGAGTTTGTCTATGACAATTTGATCATAGGGTTTAATACTCCGAGAGGAGATTAAGCTGCATTCGTTTTTCATGTTGAGAACTATTTTCAAACTAAAATCCTGCATGTTAACTTGACTTTAAACCTGAATACCTACGAATTTCCCTAATGTCTAACGTTTTATTAATATAAGTTTAAACCGTTTTTAATTACCGTTTTGAATTCGACAATCAAACTATTATTCTCACTTTAGCCATATTCGAATTTTTAACTGAACGTGCATTCTGGTCTCTGTGGATTCGATACCCTTTACTGTGCTACTTTGAACTATTCTATGCAGTACTAGTTTAGGATTAAATTTAACAACTGCTTGAATAACTAAAGAATGCAACAACTGAAATCTACCCAAGCGAGACTTTAACCCAATACCAACAACTAAACAACTGCAATCAACGGCGCCAACTGCAACCAACCGTTACTAGAATCACTAGAAAGCAGATATGAGAAACACTTACCAAAGGAAGAAGCCGAGAGAAACTGGAGCAAGTAGCGCAAAAAGGAAAGGTGATGCTGGAAAGGAAAGAAAGTAGAAGAAGAAACCGAAACCCGTCGAAAGCTTCTCCGACGAACTGCTCCCACTCCGAACCATCACAACCTCGACCCACACTCGCCGGAACTTAGAAAGAAGCGCAACCGAAGCATACTAGGGACCAAAAGAACGATAACTACATTAGACGGCAAGGACGAACGGATGAGAGGGCGGTGGTCCGGCGTAGGCCTGGCATCGCCGCCAAGCACAACGCGGATTTAGGGTCTTTTCTGGGAAAGCGGACTCAAGAGAGAATCGTATTTTTACATCTTTGAATATATTCAACTATATGTTTTACAATCTTTTACATCTTTGAATATGTTCATGAAAACATTGTTTTTGTAAATAAAAAATAATCCAACTATATGTTTTACAATCTTTTACATCTTTTAATATATTCATGAAAACATTTTAAGAATAATAATATCACATCATATATCAAATTCAAAGTTCGAATAAAAGTCTGGATGAATCACTACATACTAAAAGTTACAATAAATACAGAATCAAATAACTTGAGTTTTAAAACTAAATAATGACCAAGAACATAACGCGATATGTTATTTGCAGCTACTATATATAATAAGATCTTTATTTTGGGCAAAAATATTTCTTACCTTTAATTATAGAGGAATTCGATGAAATTCACAAAAGAAGTTCAAATTCCAAAAATACCATATAATATTAAAAGTTCCAAAAATAACATTAAATTGTTATTTTCCAAAATTACCACAAACTTAATAAGTGAATGTTAAAGGCTTCGAATTTGAATTATTGAGTTTGGGTTCACTAAATAGAGTTTAAGTTTTAGTATGGAACAAAGTAAGGTTTCGTTTTTGGGGGTTTATGGCTTAAATTTGAAGTTTAAAAACTATTTCAAATTGGTGGTAGTTTTTGAACAAAAACAATTTTATGGTATTTTCGGGAAAAATTTAATATTTTTGGAAAAAATTTAAAGTGTATGGTATTTTTGGAATATAACTAAGTTTTTTTGGTAATTTGAGAATTTTTTTTATATTAACACCATGACCCTGATTTGTAGAGAATATATGATAACATTATGCTCCATACTCCTCTAATTAGATTTTTTTTTTAAATATTATTACATGTCTATGCTTCTAAATGTTTTTTATTTCTATGTTTTTTGTCACTATGTTTTCATAATAAATTTTCTAGAGCCTCGAGTTTTGAAATATTACAAAATAATGAAATAAAATAAAATAAATTTATTTGTTAACCTATAAAAACATATTTATATTTATTCTTGATGTTAAATACAATTTTTCTTAATTATATTTAAAATTTATAAATTAATTATTTTAATATCATAATGAAAACATATTATACTATTAGGTTTATATATATATTTATGAATTACTATTTACTATTAATTATTTGTTATGTTTTCTAAAAATTATAAAATAAATAATTTTTATATGAAAAAAATTAGGATATAAAATTATTTATTATATAAGATAATTTAAGATAAATATATTTAACAAATATATATATATATATATAAGTATTTATATTTGACGAAATGTTAAATTTAGATATCAAACGAGAAAGTATTATTTAGAGATGAGGTAGCAAATAAAATAAAAAATCAAATGACCATGGAAAAACAAAGAGAGGTTAGCCCTGCTGCGGTGTGGTATAAAGATACCTCGTTAAAATCTGGTTCAAAAAAATTTCATGGAACAAAACTAGAATCAGAAAAAAGAGTACAGTTCTTATACCTAGCAAAGGCGATAAGCAAGAAAAGAGAAAGTTGGTCGATAGGAAATAGCTGTGATAGGCGGTCAACAAGATGGGAGGAGACATTAGCCATGAAGAGAAGACCAGCGCTAACCCAAGCTTGAGTACCGAGAGCCTTGTCCATAATGAATACTAGCAAGGCGATCAGTAACGAATCTAAATATACGTGAACGAAGGTGAGGTGCGGAGCGCGGAGGCTGACGATGAGCTCGACTATTCCGCTTCCTCTAAAGATGGTAGATTGTTCCTTGGTAAACAAGATTTAAGATAACCAAGTCAATGCTAGAGATTGTGGGGGTGGCAAATACTAGATAAAATGGCCGACAAATATGGAGATGTGCGTTGATGTAGAATTGGTGCTATAAGGTCGTTCCAGACCGTAAACGAGTATGGGCCGCAAAGAATAGATGGTATCTAGATTCATCGGGCTCTCCACAATGTGCACAAGGTTGATGGTGTCCCGATGCTCTCATTCTTCACCTGTTGATAACCTGTCAATAACAGCAAGCCAAGTAATATACGCATATCGAAGAATAGATTATGGAAACCAAATTGTAGAAAGCCAAGACCTTTTAGGTGAGTGTATACGAAGTAGCTTCCATGTTGATGATGAAGAAAAACTGGGTCTATATTTGCCATCATGGTGACGCGAGAGTGGCGTATCTTCTCCATATATTGGCGATGGACGAGGCAATAATAAGACCTGGTCGTGAAGGAGATGAAACCGAGCTACGCTGGAAGTACGAATGCGCTAGTGTGTTGGCAGAGCCACATCCGCTACTACAGAAGACGTGGGACGCCAAGATCTCGGATGCCATCATCTCCAACTAATTCGTGGAGAGGACCTATAGGGGACCCGAGTCAAACCAGAAAAAGGTATCACGTCCATCACGACCATCAACACGGATGAATTGAGTGGCGAGGGGGCGGAGCTTAAGTAGCTTGTACCACATTCATGATCCATGAGAATTGCTAGGCGCGTCCCAAAAGGTTGTGTTGCGGAGGAGATATTACCGAGTCCAAGCACGCCAGATGGATGTTGTGTTTGAGACATGCGCCATATTAAAGCTAAGGAAAGACTGTAGATGTGTCTTCAAGACGAAAAATACCAAGACCACTTTTATCCTTAGGCTTGCAAACATCAAACCATGAAAGCTTAGACATATGGTGATTAGTTGCAGAACCAGACCAAAGGAAATTGCTACAGAGGCTATTGATTGTGCGAAGACACCGCTTGGGTAAGCAGACTGCCAGAAGTTGACAATACTGGTGATGACAAAATTGATGAGATGTAAGCGACCAACAAAGGAGAGAAGCTTTGAGGACCAAGCGGTGATACGAGAGAGAATGCGATCAACTAGGAGGGGCGTAGTCAGTGGCAGTGAGGCTTTTAGTCATCAATTGAAGACCCGGATAATGGATCGGGAGAGCATCCCGCCCGAGCCCTGACTCTTCAATAAACCACAGGAAGGATGGGGGAGGGACGCCTGGAAGAAAGATAGACGATTTGGAGATATTAATCCGAAGACCAGACGCACAGCTAAAATTTTCAATAACTTAGAGAATACCTTTAAGGGAATCTAGCCTCCCATCTGGAAAAAAATCAAAATTTCATCAGCAAAACAAAGATGAGTTAGTCCAAGAGAATGACATCTGAGATGATATCTGAATGTTCATGAAGAAGCAGCTGCATTTAAAGTTTAGATAGGACATTATTGGCAATAACATATAAGTAGGGAGAAAGAGCGCATCCTTGGCGAATGCCCCTGTAACTTGAAAAATAGCCCACAAATTCACCATTTACTGCTATTGAGAAGGTTGTCGTGGAAATACAGAGACGTATCTAGTGAGCGAACCTGTTCGGGAATCCCGTAACTTGTAATACCAAGAAATGCCAATTAATAGTATTAAAATCCTTAGAGATATCCAACTTCAGAGTAAACTATGGAGATGTGGTTGTAACTAATATATGCAACATACTTCTTATATTTAACTACTATTTTTCTATAAGAGTTTTTAATCAGGATCATGTATAGTACATGTTATAATTAAAGAAGAAAAGAAAATTGAGTAGAATTACGGATCGTTCATCAAAACCTCTTGTATATATAGAACATCAAAAGGTTCAATATTTAACCCCTAAAAATAAAGGAGACAGAGAAAAAGAAAGGGAGAGAGAAAACCAGAATCAATGTCTCCTTCCCTCAAATTGCCAATCTTTCTCATTCTCTCATCTCTTCTCCATGGGGTTTTAGGTATGTACAAACATATATGACATTTTTATTGATCTCCACTCTTTTTCATTCTCTCATCATATCTAGGAAGAACCCTAATATTTTTAGTTTTGAAAATTACATGACTGACTCATAGTTTTGAAAATTATCTGATAAAAAATCAAATTTTGTCCATCTTGATCTCTAACTATAATGAACTGATTCAGGTACTCAAACTCTGTTTAAAGATATATTTTGTGATTGGTTCTTAATTTTAATAGACGTATAATAAAAAACCTTTAATTTTAAAATACTAAATTTTCTTTCTCGGATTACATTCTTTGCATTTTTATTTTAAAACACCCCAATTACATTACAATACAAGAAATATTATAAAATACAAGGAATTGTTAAACCAATGATTATAAATTTCAACTATTTCTACAAATTATTGATTAAATACATATTTTTAAAAAGAATTTAAAAATCAGTAAATCTAATAACAGGGACGTTCAAATTATAATTTGGATGAAAAGAAGTAGGACATGCATGTGACAATTTTTTTAAAAATATATTATATCAACCCTCTTGTGAATATGTGATATTTGTTATTCTTGTTCTTACCTTTATTCTTTCACAAAATTGTAGGAGAAATTACAATTATATGCGAGAATCTGCCAACGAATATGTGCTCGTTCTCGGTATCAGCTTCGGGAAAAAGATGTATACTTGAAACAGCTAAAGTGGCCGGAGAATACACTTGCCGGACATCTGATGTGGAAGTTGAAGGGATTGTAAACCATGTGGAGAGTGATGAGTGTGTAGCCGCTTGTGGAATTGATCGGAAAACCGTAGGAATCTCGTCGGACTTATTAATGGAGAAAGGATTCGCCGCTAAGCTTTGCTCTCCGGCTTGCTTAGACTATTGTCCTAACATTCTTGATCTCTATTTTAACCTCGTCGCCGCTGAAGGTACCATATTCCGTTCAACGATTTTTTTAGTTTTTCGTGGTGCATGCATGGCTTTACAAACATAAAAATGTGATATATCTACTTTTATCAATTTTTATAATATATGAAAAACTAATAAAATTTAGTTTTTAAAAAATCCCCAATCCTTTGTATAATATTCAATTTTTTTGCTAAAACTCAATGGGTGCAAGTCCACCCTTAAGCACCCTTAAGCTCCCATGTAGATTCGTCCATGGTGTTTCGTATTGTTAAAGTAGTCAATCGCCTAATCGACGGATTTTATTTTCACAAATATGTCGAAAAAGCATATTCCTAATGTAAATAAGACGAAAAAAATTCATCGGTTCGAGCTTGTTGAAAAATAGAATTCCCATTGGGAATTTTTGAACACGTTCTTGACGGATTATGACTTTTTTGAAAAAATAATATTTCATTATTAACTGTAATTATAATAAATTAAATTTGAAATAATATTAAAAATATATAGGTCAAATTAAAATATTAAACATCAAATAAAATTCAAGTTAAAATAGTAAAAGTACAACATTAAAATGCATAAATAAATAATCTTATTTTGAGTTGTAGTTATAAGTTAATTGCCTTGTATTTATAAGTAGCTTTGTGAGTTTGAGTTTCTGGTATTTCTAAGACAATAAATCGGTAAGAAATATACCTTTTACAACAATTATGTAACATATATATCAGCTATGTTCAAAATCTCCGAAATCCGTTAAAAATTTCTAACAACCTAAAATACTGACTAAATTTAACCATTGCTATTTCATGGCAATTCCACTGAAAATTCTCGATGAAATTAAATCCGTCGAAAACCCCGATAAAATTTGCCATGTATTGTTAAATATTAACTAATTAATTCACTTAACTTAAAAAATAATATAGATAATATAAATTCTCAATTTCTCATGCAGGTGCATTTTTACCCGATTTATGCGATGCTCATCGGTTAAATCCATACCGTTCGATGTTGGAAATTCTCAATTCTGGCGTCGCCCCTGGCCCTGTCTCTGACGTATCACTTTTTGCTTTTGCTCCTGCTTATATATCTGATTCTAAGAATTCACGACTTGCTTTTGCTCCGGCTTCTATGTCCGATTCTAAGAACCCACGACTTGCTTTTGCTCCGGCTTCTAAGAATCCACGACTTGCTTTTGCTCTGGCTTATATGTAAAATTGATGTTGTTATTATTAATTTACGTGTGTCGCGCGTGATTTATGTTTAATATATGCGATTGATGATCGATCCATATATAATAAATTGCATCCTACGATGTATTTGATTTGATCCTGATCAATCAATTGATTCATATATATGAGAGAGTGAGTTTGATTCTTGGATCTGTTCGTTAACATTTTTCTATATATATGATAAATTTAGGATACCTTGCATTGTTGTGTTGTCTTGCTCTATTAATATATATGCCATGCGCACTCACTAACTTATAAGCTTATTACTATTACTAGTTAATTAGTAGTTGAGTATCAATGTGAACTATATATATATATATATGATTCTTTTAATAATCAAATTAGGCCTGGGCATAATAAACCGAAACCAAAAATTCAAACCGAAACCGAACAAAAAAATCAGATCCGAAACCAAACCGACTATAGCTTGAAAACCGAATAGATTTTTATTTTTACAATTTTCGGTTTTTGGACTAAATCGAACCGAACCGAATTAATTTCGGATAACCGAATTAAACCGAAATTATAAACTAATAACCCTAAATCCCTAATGTTATACTTAGTCCGACAGAGTTTTGTAATTATAAATTATAAACATGCAACTGGTTTTTTCGGTTTACATGGATTTTCTTATTTTTTTTTATTTTTCTGAATTTTTTCGGGTTTTTTTTCGGATTTTTCGGTTTTTCGGATACGAAATGGATAATATAAATAATTCTAAAACCGAACCAAAAACGAATTTTTAAAAACCGAACCGATCCGATTTTGACTAAAAACCCGAACGGTTTTTATATTTTCCAAATTCGGTTAACCGAAAACCGAAAAACTGATCCGAAACCGATTTGAAATCCGAATGCCCAGCCGTAAATCAAATATATGGACGGAGTTGATAATCCATGTGACCATATTTATCTCTAACTATGTTTTAGAAATATAAAACAACATTTAAGTTTATAAATCTCAAGAATTCAGTAATGAATAACCGAACCAAGTCATATATAAAAATGTAATGTTCTTTGAAGCACCTTCACATTCACATTATTTTTCAAGACTTTTATAGTTAGACAAGATCGTATAAGAATTTAAATGCGATTTGCGGCAATGCGATCAACCGTCATTAGAATAAGAGGCAACTAAATCCTATCACTTCTTAAACAAAAATCCTAGCCACCGCGAAATTCTCTCCCAATCACGAGGCTCTCCTATCTGCTTCACTCGGCGTTGGTGATGCCGCCGTCGCTCCGCCTTTACTCCTCAGTCTCTATTTTCATGCTTCGTTTGTCTAAGTTGGTTTTCTACTGCTCATTCGTCGGCTGCTTGGATTGATGATGGTGCTGCCATGAATCAGAGAACCAGAGACAGTCCACCGTATCTCTCACTGATCCACCGTGGTATGCGGCCAGCTTTAGGTCCATCTCCAAGTTTCCCTAGCAAGCCCCTTGCTATTTGTTGTTGTTGTCCGTCTAGACCTCCTGGTAGCTGTGTCCAGTCGGAGTTCTTGCAAGCTTATCTAATATGCTTGGTGAATATGTACTTATTATGGATTCACTGTGAGGATTGAAAAAGTCTTTGAGGTCCTCTGAGGTCTCTGCCAGAACGTTAGATTCTTGTTGTATTTGCTTATCTCAGATTTTGGTTGATGAGCTTATGCCTTCATCATCGTGTAAGGTCCCAACTCAAGCTATTGGTCAAGAGCATTATTTGTTTTTATAAGCTCGGACATCTTAGGATGAATGGGATTCATAGTCCCAAAGCTTCTGTGCTTTCTTAATGCTACTTTCTAGACTGAAACAGTTCCAGATTGACCAAGTCTTGCGGTATCTTTGCTTGGTTCTTCTGAATTCTGTAGATTTCAAGTTGATTAGTATTATAGCAACTCTGTCTCTATCTTTCAACCTATCCTACCTTTCAATCGCAGATTACAACCATATCTATTTTGGTTGAGCCTTGTGGTATCAAGTCTTCATTATCATGGGTGTCGTGTGATAGTATTAGGGTATTCTTGGTTTGGAGCAAGTTGAGAGAGTGTATGAACCCTATGAGTTTTAACGCAAAGCAGCACTGCCAACCTCTATCGAACCTTGATCCTACAAACTGTTTGCAGGCAGGATTCAATACTCTAGAATTGGTATGGAAGTTTTGCTCGCATGTTTATCATGGTGAAGTTATACTAAACTCTCAAAACAAAATTGTTCCCTACCTATCAACAAACTTTCTTCAGTATCAACTTACTACAAAAAACTGCATACAGCCACAGACCAATCCGTGGCTATAGACCTAAATCCGTGGTTATATGAAGATTTTAACACGTCTTAGTTACGGCGTAGAAATCGTAGCTGCAACATCGTAGCTTAATTTATTCGTGGCTATCATAGCTAATTTTAGCCAAGGACGGTCACATATAGCCACAACACGTATAGTTACGACTTAGCCACGAATATGTTCGTGGTAAACCTTGTCACGAATTGTCCGGAGACATCCGTGGCCATATAGCCACAGATGTTCCATGGATATTCGTCGCTAATATGGTGACGAAACCTTCAATAACAATCAAAGGCAACTAATAAGACAATAACAATCAAAATAGAGACAAACCATTAACATGAAAATCAGATTTTTAAACCAAGAGACCATTCAAAGACAATAAATACTCAAACCATTTAACATTCATTGATCGAAAGAGTTAAAACGAGTTAGAAGACTTACCATATCAGGGGCAATCTTTGAAATTCCCATTGGACCAACACAATGCTTATGTGGCCCAAGACCATTTGGATCAGAGAGTCGGTTCTCAGAGTTTGTCTTGGACAGAGTAATACACTTATTTGTATGCCACATCTCTTTCATCTCCACCCAATGATCATCATTCACATACTTAGGCTTTTTCCCACTCCCTTCTTCTTGCTGACTCTGTCTCGGATTTAGTCCAAGCACTCCTTCTTCCAGTAGTAGTGCACACGGCTATGGAGAGTAGGATTCCAGTAGTAGCTTTGCTGCAAAAAGAGACAAAAAGAACTTAATTAAAATCCAAAACTGCAGAAAATAAATCCTGAAAATTAAAACAGTTTACCACAAAATCCTGCCACCATTCATCTTTTTAGACTCTGGAACCATAGTCCAGTTCCACCAAGGTCCCATGAAGTTGTTTTGCCTTGTATTTCTGATGGACTTGGTCACCTCAAAATCGATTCCAAACCTGCAAAGTAAACACGACAATAGTTACTGCATTGGAGAATAGTGAGAATGAATTATTGAAGGATATAATACTTAATACATACCATAAAGTTCCATTTAGCTTCATTAGATGCAGGAGAAGCTGGTTTCTTATTGTCGGTGCTCTAAGAAGAGCCTCAAGGCTGAGAGGAGTTGCAGCATTAAGAGTTGCAGCATTAGGAGTTGCAGCATTAGGAGCTGCAACATTAGGAACAACAACAGGAGGAGCTTGAAGTGGTGGAGATGCAACTGGAGGAGGTTGTTCTCTCTGTTTCACTCCAATAGAACCAGGAGGAGTGGTACCTTGATACAAATGTGAAGAACCAGAAGCTGGAGTGTGAGAAGGAGGGATTGGTGTTGGAGATGGAGTGTGATTCGCTCGTGTAGCTGTTTTTCTCCCTTTTCCTGCCATAACTTCAAACAAACAAAAACCAGAAACTTATTAATTGGGAATCGAAATAAACACAAACATAAATCAGAATCTAGACAAAGCTTAGAAACCCTAATCAAAAACAAATTATAATCATAATCCCAATTTGAAACCCTAATTAGAAAAACAGAATCTTAATCCCAATTTATTGGTGTAGAAACCCCCTCAACAGGTTTCCATCTCGACTAGTATCGCCTCCTAAATAACAGCTCAGCGTGTGTCAAGACGCAAAAGAACATACCTAGTAGATTTCTACCTAAGCACGGAACACAAGTCATAGACGAGCTGGGCAGAAGGTGAACATAACTTGAACAAGCAAAGACTAGGCCGTGACAGTTCCGAGATAAGGGGGAAGCATTGAGATCGCAATCCCAACAACCCGAGAAGATCGGAACAACCCAAACTAGGCGGAGGGGGATATAAAGCAAGAAGAGAGAGAAATGAAGGATTATGATTTTTTTCACTTAGAACTAGAATTAAGAAATCGACTTGTTTTTCTTTGTATGAAACATCCATTGAAATCAATTATATCTTTTCGACCTGAGTTTGTGTTGCAATTTCTTTCTAATTTTGACAAGAACGACGAATTCCTCATTAAGATAATCACTTAAAAATTCATTGTGGGTTTTAGCATCCACAAATTGGCGCCGTCTGTGGGAATATAACAGTTCTTTAACGCAAGAAGGAAAAACGCAGCCAAATCCAACTCCGCAATGACAGAAAACACATCCATACCATCCGACGGATATGCTAGCACGATCCAAACACTCCTCCAATCTGTACAATCCATGTCCGAGAAGCTGGAGACACAGGACTCCCTAAATAGATCCCTGCTAGACAAGCTAGACCAAATGGCAAAGGAGTCCGCGGACCAAACAAAAGCATGACCAAGCGGTTAGACCGAGCAACATCTTCACCACACCGCTCCACCAGGACCTCCACACAACGATACCCCATCTCTGGAGAACACTCCAGGAGGCTACGCTTCACTCCAACCCCACGCTCAATTAAGACGCGAGGGAGAACAATCCGACTAGAGAGATAACCAAACCAATGGCGAGACAGAGCAGCTGAATCGCACCCTAAGCCCCGAGGCTTCGGAAGACGAGAGAGACAGAACTGACCTATTCGAGAAAACCAAGGGAGAATCAGACGCATACGAGGCCGACCAGGCCGAAAAGGCCAATCCCCGAATAGAGACCAAGAAGAACTACCTCAAATGGCGCCAACCCCACCATTCAAAAAGAAAATTAATATGATCATGGGGAACCACCAGTTTGGCCTAAACTCGGTAACCGCGATCAAAGCATATGGGCGCAGGGAGGCATCGTGTGAGAAATGGAAAATCAAGCCCTTGGAGATAGGCGAACCTATAGCTTTCGACGAAACGGACACAACAGGATTCGACGTCCCTCATATCGATCCGCTAGTCATCGAATTTATCCTTGAAGAGTACGAAATCGCAAGAGTGCTCATAGATACGGGGAGCTCGGTTGATTTGATCTTTTAAGAGAAAATGGCGAAAATGGACATGAACCTCTCGCGAATCAAAGGACCACATGCGCCACTGACCGGCTTCACCAGCGAAATATCCATGACAATCAGAACTATCAAACTATTCATGCACGCAGCTGGGGTATCAAGGATGATCGAATTCACAGTGATCGACAAACCAACAATATACAACGAAATCCTGGGGACACCATGGATAAACGCAATGAAGGTTGTCCCATCTACGTACCACTAATGCATCAAATTCTTGACTAAGGAAGGAATCAAAACGATCAAAGGAAGTCAAAGATCAATCCGAGCTTGCTACCTAGCCGAACTCAAACTCAGAGAAAAGTCCTTATAGCAATTACATATTGGGGAGCCCATCCCACTTTCGGAGCCGACATACGAGGAACCCAAACTTGACGAGGTGACGTAGTACTGCATATACCCAGGACATCTAGAGCGTTGCGTCGACATAGGGTCGAAACTCCAAAAAAAATTGAAAGAGGAGTTGATCTCCTTCTTCAAAGAGCATAAGCACACCTTCGCGTGGAACATGACGTACATGCCAGGAATAAGCTTGGACATTATGTTTCATGAGCTAAATATGGACCCAATCTACAAGCCGGTTAAACAGAAAAAGCGCAAACTGGGGGCCGAGCGGGCTCAGGCAGTCAGAGACGAGGTGGAAATGTTGTTAGGAGCAGGCTCAATCACAGAGGTGAAATATCCCGAATGGCTGGCTAACCCCGTAGTGGTAAAGAAAAAGAATGGCAAATGGACAGTTTGCATAAATTTCACCGACCTAAACAAAGCATGTCCCAAGGACAGTGTCCCGTTGCCAAACATAGACCAGCTCGTCGAAGCCACAGCTGGCTACAAATTACTCTCATTCATGGATGCCTTCTCGGGCTACAACCAGATACTCATGCACCCTGACGATAGGGAAAAAACTACTTTCACTACGGATAGAGGCATCTATTGTTAGAAAGTAATGCCTTTCGGCTTAAAGAATGCATGCGCAACCTACCAACGCTTAGTCAACAAAATGTTCTTGGAACAGCTGGGAAAAACAATGAAAGTCTACATAGACGACATGCTCGTTAAATCCTCCGACGAGGACACTCACGTGGGTGACCTGCGCACTTGTTTCCAAATACTAAATACCTAGGGGATGAAGCTGAACTCGGCCAAGTGCACATTTGGAATAACCTCATGAGAATTCCTCGGCTACCTGGTGACAAGAAAGGGGATCGAAGCCAACCCAAAACAGATTAATGCGCTATTGAGAATGCCATCACCAAAAAACACTAGAGAAGTATAGAGACTGACCGGGCGCATAGCCGCACTGACCAGGTTTATATCCAAATACACTGACAAGTGCCTCCCATTCTACAACCTCCTGAAGGGGAACAAGAAATTCATCTGGGACGAGAAATGCGAATCAGCCTTCAAAGAGTTAAAAACCTACCTCATGACACCAACAATCCTATCGAAGCCCCAGGAGGGGGAGACGTTATATCTTTACATAGCGGTGTCATCCCATGCAATCAGCTCAGTTCTTGTACGCGAGGAGCTAAGCGACTAAAGACCAACCTTCTACCTCAGCAAAATCTTGGACGACGCAGAGACCAGATACCCAACAATAGAGAAATTGGCCCTAGCTGTGGTGCATTCAGCAAGGAAATTGCGATCCTATTTCTAGTCACACTCATTCATTGTATATTCCAACCAACCTTTGCGAACAATCCTACATAGTCCAAATCAGCCGGGGAGACTTTCCAAGTGGGCTGTCGAGCTCAACGAACACGATATAGAATTCAGAAGTAGAACTTGTGCAAAGTCTCAAGTTCTGGCAGACTTCCTAATAGAATTACCACCTGAGATGAACCCAGCAGTACAACTATATGAAGCAAAATGGTCACTATACGTAGATCGGGCAAGCTCAAAGCACGATTCCAGAGTAGGCATACGCTTGGTCTCCCCAACTGGGGAGATTGTGGAGCAATCGCTTCGATTGGATTTCACGGCATCAAACAACGAAGCCGAATACGAAGCGATAATTGTTGGGCTGCAACTGGCAACAGCAATCGGATCTAAGGGAGTAACAACCTACTGCGACTCCTAGCTAGTAGCAAACCAATTCAGTGGGTAATACGAGACGAGGGACGACAGAATGGAAGCATACCTAGGCGTGGTAAAAACCTTATGTAATGAATTTACGGACTTCGACCTAGTCAAAATCCCTAAAGGCAAAAGCATACCTGTCGACGCCCTAGCCACACTGGCCTCAACTACGGACCCGCAAACGGTCATGGTAATACTAGTTGAGACCATCAATAGGCCGAGCATCTCCATCTTGAAGGATACCTGTGTCATCCAGGATTTGATCAAGGAATACAATGCCAACCCAGATCCCGAGGATGTTGAAGAGGAAGTGATCCCAATGGAAACAGACGAGGTCGAGGTGGAAATAGACTGGCGAATAGAGATACTAGCTTACATAATAGACGGGATCCTTCTACCAAAGAAATGGGACGCAAAAAAACTTAAGGCAAAGAGTGCTAGGTACACCCAGCTAGACGGTAACCTCTACAAATGGAGTGTACACGGCCTGCTACTAAAGTGCATATACGGCCATGAGACAAAGAAGATAATAAGGGAGGTGCACGGTGGAGCATGCGGAAATCATTCCGACGGCAGAGCGCTGGCATTCAAAATAAAGCGATATGGATACTACTGGCCAACCATGATTACAGATTCCAAACAGTACGCTTTGAAATGCGAAAAATGCCAAAAACACGCGCCATTGATACACATACCAACTAAGGAAATTCAATCCATCACAGCGCCTTACCCATTCATGAGATGGTCTATGGACCTAATTGGCCCAATGCACAGATCGAAACAGAAACGTTTCCTCCTCGTCCTAACAAATTACTTCTCCAAGTGGATAGAATCCAAATCATTTGCCAAATTCAAATCCTAGAACGTGGAATCCTTCATCTAGAAGAAAATAATTTTCCGCCATGGGATCCCCTACGAAATCCACACTGAAAACGGCCCCCAATTCGCCTCAGATCTATTCAAAGACTTTTGTGAACGAATGTGCATAAATTTAACTTACTCGACACCTTAGTACCCACAGGCCAACGGCCAAGCCGAGGCCACAAACAAGAAAATCTTAAGCGGACTAAGGCGGTAACACCAGCTGAAATCGAAGTTCCCAACCTCAGAGTCATACTGGCACCTCAGAACACGGACCAAAATGATCGGATGCTCATAGAGATAACATATACCATTGATGAAAGGAGAGACCATGCGACAATACGTTTGCAAAATTACCACAATACCGCAACACGATTTTACAATAAGAAGATCAGGAAGAGACGATTCGCCGAAGGAGAGCTCGTGCTCTAGGAAGTCTTCCCTGTAAGGGCCAAAAAGAACGCATGAAAGCTGGGCATCAAATGGGAAGGACCATACAAAATATCCAAGATCATCAAGCCAAGAGCATACGAACTAGAGGACACAGAAAGGAACGAAGAGCGACATCCTTGGAACGCTCAACATTTGAAGAAATATTTTTGTTAATGACTAGCAATTATTTCCCATTTTATTTTCACGCATATTTGTACCTTTCAAATCAGTGAAATACGACCTCGGCTTGATCCCAATCTCAGGGGTACGTAGGCGATTCCATTGATAGGAATTCAGCTATTGTAATTCATAACTTAAAATTCGCATCAGGTCTCTCCTTGTTTCTGAATTTTTCTCAAAAAATGGGGGAGATGTATTCATCCTTAACACTCCGACCCATCCCGCCCTCTCCTTCTTTGTGAAATTTTCTAAAAAATGGGGAAGATGTATTCGTCCTTCTCACTCCGATCTAGCCCGCCCTCTCCTTCTTTATGAATATTTCTCAAAAAATAGGGGAGATGTATTCGTCCTTCACGTTAAATACTCAGCCTGACTCAACCAGGGGCTCTCGCTATATTGATGGACCAGCCCGAGAACCTACAATATGCAATGTCTCACCCAACCAACAAGATTAACCACCTGAAATCCACCAAGCTA
Organism: Iberis pinnata; assembly: GCA_900406425.1. Classification (NCBI taxonomy): domain Eukaryota; kingdom Viridiplantae; phylum Streptophyta; class Magnoliopsida; order Brassicales; family Brassicaceae; genus Iberis; species Iberis pinnata. The sequence continues at coordinate 2,953 of OVBE01006981.1, read as the reverse complement.
TCCATCGCCATCCACTACGATTTTTGTCGTTTTCGCCTATCCTATCTACCAATACTCTGACGAAATCGAGGGGAGAACACTATACTACACCTGCGAAGGACTACCTAGGCTTTAAACTTTTGCTTCTCTCTGGTAAAACTATCTAAACCTTTAAATACCCTCTCATTATAGCACAATACTCAAAATGAAAACAATCGAACACATCACATTGTATGACCTGGCCAGTCATACAATACATCGCACACCCTCCAGCGGGTACCAGCCTAAGGAACCCTCAACACATTATAAGCGCTAAAGTCTGGCCAAGTCCCACAATAATGAATTACGGAATATAACAAACACTGTCAAATAGTTGAAACTCCCATTCTAAGTTTGAACATTCCATCCCTCGAATAAAATGTGTTGCTTCAACCAAATCGCCTTTGATGGCAAAGTGTATATCAACATTTACCGTCAAACATATGCGGTATAATTCTAGTATGCATCATTACGATTTAAAAGGATCTTGATATAAACTCAACCCGAAGCGGGTACTCAGAAACAATAGGCAAAGCCATAAACCAAAACTCTAACATAAAATTAAAATCAAAGTTNAACCCCCCCCCCCCCCCCCCCCCGGCACCAAATTCATAGATGAAAAAATATTCAAAAGAGTTTTAAAATCTAAAGGAAAATAAGATGAGAGGGAGGAGTTTCTAGGCATGCGGGTCCTGGCCGGTTGCGTCGTCTTCATCCCCCTTGGGGGCTTCCTTCCTCAGAATAGTTGCAATTTCCCCGATCTGCACCGTGACTTCAACAACCTTGTCAAGTGCTCCGCCCGCAGTAGCATCGAGCCCCTCGACCTCCACTTTTTCAGTCTCCTCCACAACCATAACCTCATCTTCATTACCTCCAGCGATGACCTTTTCAACAGGATTTAGAGATAGAAGATTCATATCGTAAGGATTAATGTCTTCGGCAGGGTGGGGCTCAGAGGGCTCACTCAGGTTGGACCCAGTGGGCGTCGCCGTCCATTCCTTTTCCATGTTCAGCTCCTTGAAATCTAGCATAGCTAGCTCATCGTTGAACCCACCTAGGTGGTTCTCCAAATCTTTATGCTCAGCCTCCAGCGTGGTCTCCCCCTCTATCAACATCATGATTAGCTCGATATTGTACTTGATTTGTTCCACCTACATTAGCTTCTCCTGATACACTCTTTCATTGGCCACCTTCCCTTTCACCCGATCCATCTTCTTGACAAATTATGCCGTCATCTCCTCTTCTTTCTCTTTGAGCTTCTGTTCCATTTGATCGTCCATATCCCTCATGAGGGTCGCTAGTTCCTTAGCCATGGAGCCCACCTTTTTCTTAAAATCTTTCTTAGCTTTATCATGATGAGCTACCTCCGCACTCAACCTTTCCACATCCTTCTTCCTCAGATCTTCCACAACCTACCGTTATCATTTGTAAGCATCTCAACCCGCTTCACCGCAGTTTTCAGCTCGGTAATAGCTTTATCATCAGCTTAATCCTAGAGTTCTTCTTCGCTCTCCTTAGATCGTCATCTAAAACCCCTACCAGTCGGTTAGCCAAAGCCACAGTCGGGAAAAATGAGTCATACATCAATCAAAACGGGAGCTGATCTCCAAATCACGAAACAAGAATAAAATTGAAATGTGGATTACAACCATACCTCAGCATGGGAGCGAGTCCAGTCAGCGTATTCCTTCTGAACAGAGAGCGACCTGTGATCATAGACTTTAGGGCCACCTAAGCGGAGCTNCCCCCCCCCCCCCTTCCACCATGGGAGACCGGTTGGGCCAGGAAAAGTTGAACGCGAACCCATCATGGTCATGGACACCAACTAAGGACGTCTCCTGCGTGCGAGCCCTTTTTTCCGAGAGGGCGTCAAGGTGGCGAGTGCTACGTCCGATCGGAGGAAGACGAGATGATTTCTTACTAGAGCCAACAGCTTTCTCCTGACGCTGATTGCTGCGGGATAAGTTAGAGAAGTCAATGGGATCTACATCCATGGGAGCCTGATACTTAGGGGTTTTGTCTCTTGAGCAGCACTGAACCCAGCCGAGCTGGGAGCCCCTTGAGAGCTTTTCAACCTACGAGCTTCGCGATACAATATAGGATTCTTCATAGAGACAGATGGACACTGAGATGGAGCACCTGTAGCAAACCACGAATCATACACCATGTGGCTCAAATAAAACAAAATAAAGCCTAAGTAAAATACTTACTTGAGGACGTTTCTGATAGCGGCTGCAGCGGCAGCCAATTGCGAGATACTCTCTCCCCGTCAAATGTATTCCAACTGTTCAGACGATTCTTCCCAAGGAGCTTCTGATAGTAGGATTTTATTCCTATATGGGCTATCAATCAACCCATCGTTGTAGTATGGGTTTTTATGTCAATCCATAATGGGAACATACTAAGCAATGTGGATGTATTGGATGCTTTAAATTCAAGCTGATGTTAAAAGGGGTTTGGATGCTAAAAGGTCCTAAGTGCAACGAAAGTAAAAAGCATAAAAACAGAGAAAGGCTTTTGGATGCAAAACAGAGTAAAAGCAAGAAAATGTAAAATGCAATCAATGTAAAGTCGTTCCTGAGGACAAAGGGTAATTGACTTGGGAATCCATCATGGGATACCTAAACACCTAACATACCTCAAAGAATAAGCTGACCCCTAGACAGTAGCTTTACTAACAATCAATTCCAATGTCTTGGCAACCAATCTCAAGCAA
>OVBE01006980.1:0-19070 GCA_900406425.1 Iberis pinnata | reverse complement strand
TGGAAAATTGCTTAAAACTTCGCAGGCTCTTCGGACCGATCGGTCCAGGGACAGACCAATCGGTCCATCTCTCCGGACAACTATGGACAGATCGGTCCAGGGACAGACCGATCGGTCCAGAGTTTCTGTTACTTCGGATATTCAGACCGATCGGTCCAAGGGTAGACCGATCGGTCTGAAGTCATCTTGCCTTCAAATCTTCAGTTTTCATCGATCTAATCCCAGATCGACTCTTCATTTCTTCATTTAGCCAGATTCCATCCAAAATGTAGCAATTCAGCATGTTTAATCCAAAATTGACCCGAACACCTAAAAGTCTTAGAAATATCCAGTTTTACAAAGAAAATGCTCATATAATACAAGTTTAGCAGGCATAAATGCCTACTAAAATGCATTATATCTGAGTAATATCACATATCACAGTTTCAGCACAAATCTGCAACAAAACATATTTTCAGCAAAATCCAGCAGAATACAAACAGTCAAATTCATTTTCTTTCAATAATAGATCAATATCTAATGATTTAGGACACGGAATCGATTTTTTATCACTTAATCACAGTCCTAAATATCACATAAATCAATTTCATAATGATCTGTTCAAACAGAATTTAAAGAGACAAAATAAAATTTAAAGAGTTAAATAAGTGCAGAATGAAAAACTCCATGTTTTATCAACACCAAACCCTTCAAAGTGGCTCTGATACCACTTGATATAATTCTCTTAAGGAACGCAACACACTTTGAAAGACTGTAAATGAACTGGATGGATTGTGAAAGATGTTCTTGATAGAATGGAGTGAATGGACACACACACAAAGGCTGTGGAAGTCCTTTGATACGCCAAGGGATCCTTAGATATGACACACAAAGGAAAGATGTTGCTGGATATTACATACCAACATACTTGAAAGAAGCCTATGGATATAACACACCAAAAGAAAGGATGCTGCTGGATATTATAAACCAACAGGCTTGGGAAGAAATTTAGATATTACACACCAAGAACCCGAATGCTCTACTGGATATTACACACCAACAAAGACTTGAAACAACCTTAGATATTACACACTAAGGCCAAACACCTACTGGATATTACACACCATCATAACTTGAAAGATATTACACACTCTCAAGGATCCAAAACTCAGAACTTATTCATAAAAGGTTGGGTGAAGGTTTAAAGTGTTCCACAACCAGAATATAAAGAGAATAAGAGAGTTCATGCATGTAAGGGAGAGAAAACATTAAAATTTTTCCATCTTGCATGTAAGAGAGAGAAGTCCACTCCATTAAATGTTGTCCATGCATAAGCTGCGAATTTAGAGCTTTTCTTGACTTACTTTGAGTTTAAACTGATTTAAACACTCCAAATAGGCACCTTTAGAGCCTTACTCCTCTTTTGTTGGACTTCATTTGATCAACTAATGGTCAATTATGTAGTGATCTGTTTGCCTCATAAAAAACCTACTTTGGAAACCCCATTGAGACAAAACCAAAGCAGAGAAAAAGAGTACAGATGTATACACTAACCGATTTGTTGATCAACCTTAGCATGGATGCGGGTGATAGTTGTTTGTATCATATTCAAGACTAAATCAGTGGAAATATTCCAAGACTGATTTAACAGCAACTTCATAGCTCCAGCAAGCTTCTTTGTCCTTAATTTTGTCATTGTTCCAGCTAAAATTTCCAATGGATCCTCGGGTACAAGTTCATGTTCAGCTCCATATCCATCTCCTTGTGCATTACTTTCCAGGATCATATCAAAATATCACTACAAATGCTTGTAAACATGCGATTTCAACCAAGCATTCAAGCTCAGTCAATGAGCTCGACCACCAGCTCGAGTTCAGCCCATCCGAAATGCTCAGCTCGGCCACCAGCTCGAGCCAGCCCATCGGAAGCCCAACTTGCTTGTTTTTTAGTGGGCTAGGGTTTTCCTAAACCCATATAAATACTTGAACTCGGATTTGACCAAAACTTATATTTTATATCTTTTAATTTATGCTCTTCTCTTAGGTTTTTTTCCTTTGTTTATACTTTTGAATGTTCATGGATGATCAAACCAATATCTTTCAATGAATCATGTTTTTGTTTATGATTCATGTTGATTATGCTTGTTTTAGTTTAAGGATCATGAATATCTAGTGCATGTTGATCTTTCATTCATGTTTTTCATTTTAATTTTGATCTTCATGGTTATCATACTCATTTCGTTTTCTAGGTTTTTTATTTCAATTTCATCATGAGTAGTGATTAGTTTTATGGGTTTCCATCAAGGTCGGCTATTCTCTATCAAGGATATGAATGAGAAAAATCATGAAGATGGGTAATCAAGCAGCATATCATTGGAGTATGAGTTGATGAAGGACTCAAACAAAGTTTCAGAGCATAAAGAAGCATTTGGGGGTGTCAAAGAATCAGATTCAGAGTTTTTGCATAATTAGAGGAAACCAAAAACTGAGGCTGGCAACTTGAGTGCGTAAACTGCCCACTTCAGGAGAAGCAAATTCTGAGCTCGAGCACCAGCTTGAGCACAGCCCACACGCAGGTTCCGAGCTCGACCACTAGCTCGAGCACCAACTCGGCCACAACGCACCTCAGCAACCCACTTCGGGCACAACTTCTTATGCAAAACAGTTTTGAGCCTCAAGCCCCAACAATGGACCTCAAGAGTGGTGATGAAGTGTTACTACTCAATCCAAGGCTCAAGCATTATCCAAGAGATGTGAACCCAAAATGCTCAAAGAACTTCATAATCAAGGATGTTCTACCCGATGGAACAATCATACTTGTTATAGAGCCTGATAAGGAATCGAAAGTGAACAACCAAGCCAAACCGAACAATGGTGGTTGGATAAGTCCGGGAAGAAAAGCCTAGTGAATGAATCTCGGTTCTCTTTGGAGAACCATCTCGGGGTTACTAGTGTTTAAATAGGAAGTCAAGCTAAGAGACTATAAACAAGCTCACTTCGGAGGAATTCTCATGTCTATCTTTGTACATAAAAGTTTTTTTTGAGTTTCTCGTTATCTTTTTAATTAATCTCATGGGTCTTGATCTGTTTTGATAGGTGAGACAATAGGTTGAGCATTGGATGGATGGCGAACAAGGGAAAGGATGGACAAATGCAGAAATTGGCCTTAACGTAGACAATTGGCTCTCTTTGTGACAGAGTCTAAACTTTCAAAGATGCTAAGCCACTTCAGCCACCTTCTTCAACTCAACCTGAATGTAGTACCACTCCAAATTTGTCATTGTATATATTATAGCATATTTTCTTTTTGTTGTTGCGTTTTGGTCCTAATTTCTCCTTTGAATTTTTATTACACAAGAGACTGTGTAATTTAAGTTTATGGGAGAGTTTAGGAGGTATCTAATCATATTTACTTGTTTTCTTATTTCAATTTTGCATCTAAGGCATACAAAAACCAAAAAAAATTGAAATTTTTTCGAAAATTGATTTAAATAGAGTGTTCATATGCATTAGCATGATTGTATTACATTTAGGCTTGTTAGGTTTTCTGCATTTGCATTGGGGATTAGGATGATTATAGCCTTGTACATGTGCTGCTTTATTAGATACTGTCATTGCCTTTGTTATTAGTTGTCTAATGCATTCCAATTAAGTTTTAATTAAGACTGAACTATGCCTGGAAGGTGAAAATGCATGATCTTTTCTTTTCTGAAGCATGTTGTGATATGAAATTTATCTCTACTTATTGAAACCTGAACTTGACATTTAATTATCATGTTTATGGATTGGATTTGAACTCATGGGTAATATATACATATTTAGATTATTGTTTACCGTTTCACCACTCTTGTTAATCCAAATAGACTCCCCGCCCTTGAACTTAGTCTTCTTTCAAGCCATGTATCTATTACTGAGTGTTAGGTCTTTTTATGGAATGAGCTTAGTAGAAAGTGTTAGGTTTGAACTTACATGAATGGAATTTCATGTAGTTCTAGTTCATGATTTTTGGACTAGATAGGACTAGGTGGGATTCGATTATGGGTATTGGGGTTTGGTTGAAAAAGAAGAAAACATATTGGAAAAATGGTAAAAGAAAATGAAATGGTTATGAATTCTTAGGGGAGGAAAGAAAAAGAAAAGAAAACAGAATAGTCTAGTAAATGATTTGGGGGGGGGGAATGATATGAAAATCATGGTTTGTGAAAAAATAGAAAAAGAAAATGCTAATGAAAAGGCAAAGGCCCAAGAAGTTAAAGAATAACGAAAAGGAATATAAACCATAGATGCTAAAATCATAAAAATTCCAATCCGCTAGAAGTTGATAAAGAAAGAAACCTCTCCTGATATTTGTGAAGGAAAAGATGGAAAAGGAAAATGTGAACCATGAAGATTACTTTGAGCTCTAAAGGGTATAGTTAGGATCTCCAACTATGTTTAGAAATAGGAAAGCCTTTAGCTTTTATGTCTTTGGGTAGATGAGATTTTATTCTTGTATGCATCTAAATGTTCTTACCTTTAGCATTATGCTAAAGCTCATTCTCTTTTGAGTGATCCCTATTATTCAATGCATGAAGGGACCATTTTTGTCTTTTAACTAATCCTGTAGCCAAATAAGTTTAATGAATGTGCATAGCTTGATCCATGGTTTTTGTTTAATAAATGTTAAAGAGATAAATGGATTTGAATGCATTGTGTAGGTTAGAACTGATCTGGATTAAACTTTGATGAGTATGTCTAAGGTTTTTAAGTAAGATGAGATTGGTTTGCATTCTAGAATTAATAACTTGGACATTAACATTCTCTAGCTTATCAACATATTTTGGTTTGGAGCCCTCACTTTCAAACCTCTTCTACGTCTTATGAATTACTTGCTTAAGGGCAAGCAAGGATTAAGTTTGGAGGAGTTGATATCTCTATATTTTACATGTTTTCGGTATTCATTTATCATAATTTTTAGGTTTGTTATGTTATCAATAGGTTGCATTAGTAGAGTTACTTAGCAACTTTGCATATTTAGGACAGTTTCGCATTAGCATTGCATACATGTTGCATTTTGGAGATATTTCAGGTACTTAGGGAACTTTCAGAACATCATGGACAAGTTGGAGAAGGAGAATTAATGGCGTGGACAACCAACTCGACCAACGACCAAGCCAACATAAGAAATACAAGCGGACAAGTCTCAACTTGACCAACCAACTCGACCAATCGGTTGTAAACCGAGCAAGTATGTTCCAGCCCATCTGAGAGTGTAAGCTCGATCACTTCACTCGGTTGTAGACCGAGCCATATTTTTTCCAGCCCAGCCAAGCTTGGAGCTTAGCTCAGGGTAGAGAATCCTGGTGATCAGCTTGGGGTGGAGAATCTTAAAGTTTGACTCGGGGCAGACAAGCTTGGAGCTCAGCTTGGGGTAGAATATCTTGAAGCTCATGTTGGGTTAGAGAATCCTAGAGCTCAGCTCAGGGTAGAGAATTATGGAGCTCAACTCGGGGTGGAGAATCCTGAAGTTTAGCTCGGGGTGGAGAACCCTAAAGTTCAGCTCGGTGCAGAACCTGATGAGGTTTGACGCGGGGCAGAGCACCCTGAAGGTCAGCTCGATCTGGGATCTGATGAGGTTCAGCGTGGCGTAGAGAACCTTGAAGTTCAACTCAGTGCGGAACCTGTTGAGGTTCAACGCAGGGCGGAGCACCTTAAAGGGGACAAGAGACTAGTGAACCGAATATTGGAACCACTCACAACACCCTTATGATTGGGTGGGGGGGGGGGGGGTTAGCTCCGGAAGGGGATGAATGTTGGTGTCGAAATCCCCTCAATTAGATTTCATCTCAACTAGTGATATTGTATCATTAAACCCTGTACATAGTAACCCCAAAGGGATCAGTCAAGAAGGTATTCCCACAATAGTATACGCAAAGAACGTCTTAATACCCAACACGTGACTTGACTGAAGGCGATGAGGAAGCGACCTGAGGAAGAGGTGATCGAGTTTCAACTATTCTGAAACTCCCGGGATACGCCAAGATCGTGGGAACAAGGAGGTGTAAACGCAATGAGAATATTTTAATAGAAGCCCGAACTGTCCGGAATCCTTAACCAGAATCAAAGCCAAAATCAAGAGTATAGATAGAAAAAAGAGGAGAAAGAGAAGGGGCTTTTTCTCTTTGTAGAACTTTTACCTGAACATCTTTCTTTTGTAAGCTCGAGTTTAAAGCAATCTCAATGATCAATATAAATCCTATTCCAAACAAATTTGAGTTATGTTCTTTCTTTGTTAAGGAAAAAGTTAACGAACTCCTCATAAAGAATATATCTATAAATTTACTTTGTGGATTCAAACATCCACAAATTGGTGTTGTCTGTGGGGAGTTTAAAAATTTCTAACACAAAACGAAAGCTACAACTAGATCCACCACTATTATGGCCGAAGATTTACCACCGCAACCGGATGGATACACTAGTACGATCCAGTCACTCCGCCAATCCGTTCAATCCATATCCAAGATGCTGGAGATACAAGATGCCCTGAGTCAGTCCTGGTTGATCAACTTGATAAAATGGCAAAGAAATCTGCAGATCTAACCAAGGTGATCACTAAACGCTTCGACCAGGCAGCCACATCACGTCAACAACTGTTCAGGACTTTCGCCCAACGATACCCCATCTCTAGGGAATATTTCAGGAGGTTGATGGAAATGCGAAAAAAGGAGCAGAGAGAAAAATCTAATAAACCAACATGGCACCCCAAGGCACACTTCCACAGTAGGAAATCAAACCTTCTACGCTAGAAAACCCAAAAATGGTCCATGAAACCAGTGGAAAGGATCCGAGGAGCAAGGAAATATCAAAAAGCATTGTGAGCATCACAACCAAGATGACCATTCGACCGAGGAATGCAAGAGCTTCAAGTCTTTCCTCTTCGCAAAAATACTATTGGGTGAAGTAGTGGAGCCCAGCAAGGTTATGGCAGCAAGTACCTAACCCGATATAGAAGAACCAAACGAGGATGCCAATCCTCTAAAGTGAGCCCAAGAAGAACTGCTTTAGGCAACACCAACCATGCCATTTAAGAAGTGGATCAAAATGATCATGGGAAACCACCAATTTAGTTTGAAATCGATTACATCAATCAAAGCGTATGAACAGAAGGTTTCCTCTCGCGAGAGATGGTAAACTAAACCCAGGAGGCCAGAGAACCTATCTTATTCGACGAGATGGACAAAACGGGTCTCGACCACCCCCATCCTGACCCACTAGTCGTCGACATGGTCCTAGAGGATGCAGAGACAAGGTATTCAACAATAGAAAAACTAGCTCTAGCAGTGGTCCATTTGGCAAGGATATTACAGTCCTACTTCCAATCCCACTCAATCTTTGTCTACTCAAATCAACTGCTGCACACAATCTTGCACAATTCCAACCAGTCAGGGAGACTGTCCAAATGGGCAACGAGCATGATATAGAGTTGAAAAGCAGAACATGCGCAAAATCCCAAGTGCTCGCAAACTTCCTCATAGCACTGCCACCAGAGTTAGAAAATGAGTCCAAGTACTCCGAAACGTGATGGTCCCTATACATCGACGGAGGAAGTTTCAGACACGGCTCAGGGATAGGCATACAATTGATCACTCATACAAGGGAGATGATTGAACAATCATTCAGGCTAAACTTTGCAGCTTCAAACAACGAAGTTGAATACAAAACAATGATAGCCGGCTTGCGCCTAGATGCGGCAATCGGGGCAAAACATATCAACGCCTATTGCGACTCCCAGCTAGTGGAGAACCAATTCAGTGGCGAATACGAAACAAGAGATGACCGAATGGAAGCGTACTTAGATGTGATAAAAGAACTTTCTAAAGATTTCCTAGAGTTCGACCTGATTAAAATCCGCAGGGGAGAAAATACGCTTGTGGATGTCTTAGCTGCCCTCGCATTTACCACGGATCCCAAAACGACAATAGACATACCCGTAGAGACCATCGACAAACCCATCATCTCGGTGACCAAAACCACATACGTCATATAAGAAACAATAGAAGAATACAACGCAAACCCAGACCTGGAAGACGTGGAGGAAGATAAAGTCCAATAGAAACGGACGACGTCAAAACAGAAATAGATCAGCGGACGAAATACTTGCATACATTATAGACGAGATGAACCAATAGGTATGGAGACAAAATTACTTTTATATATTAAATTATTTTTGTACAATTTTATTAGCTTCTTCTAACATTACTTTTTAGATGTAAATATGTTACATTAGTAATTCTTATTATTAGCTTCTTCTAACATTACTCAATTTGTTAATACAACATTGATATATTAAAACATCTTTTTGTGGCGGCTAAACTGTTCGGGCAAGCCGAAGTACTTTCCTCCACCTCTTACATTGGGAATTTAAAGGATGAATTTCACCTGAGTCTTTATATATTCGTAAACCCGTTTGGTAATACTTGATTTGGCAAAATTTATCTTCTATTCATAAACACTCACGTAAATATTGAAAAGGTTGGCCAAATGAGTGTTATTATAAGCATTGAGGCATTGGCTTTGAGAAAAAAATGTAAGTTGTCGGCAAAGAAAATATGAGAGACTTGAGGTCCATCGACACTAATTCGCATAGGTTCAATTGCTTTTTTGAACTGAATAATGCAATAAAGCACTTACGACATCATCACAAGTAATAATTAGAAAAAGAGATAAAAGATCTTCTTAACGTAGTTTGCGGATGGATAAAATTGATGATAAAGACTTCCATTAACCATAACCGAATATGGTATTGTTCGCACACAAATCATAACCCAATTGATCAATTTTGGTGCAAAGCCTTAATGTTCCATTTTTTCTTTGCAAAAAGTCTCATTCTAATCGAACATAGGCCTTACTAAATGTTGGTTTTGACCGCTATATATTATTTTGCATATCGTCTTCGTTTCTTTAACGCATAGAACATTTTATAAGCCATTAACACATTGTCTTAGATAAAACGATCAAGTATAGAGGCCGCTTGATTTTTCATAATTATGATGCCCATGATATGTTTCAAACTTCCAACTAAAAAATTTGAGATGATTTTATATAGTATTGTACAGAGATTTATCGGGCAAAAATCTTGTATTGTCTTGAGCTGAGAAATTTACGATATTAAGAAAAGATTAATATGATTTGAACCTGAAGTAAGAGTTCATGTATCCAAAAATAATCGTACTATATCACTACAACGGAAAATTCGTCGGAACATTGGTAATAATCCAATTGAAATTTTAAGTTTCATGTGAATAAAATAGAGTGGAGATGAGGTTCCCATTGTGGCATATGATTATGAAATATTGTATGCTTAAATATATTTTTGATAGTTATTAAAGTCGGGTTTTTTGTTCCAAAAATTTCTCAACGTTTGTGCTAAAAGACTAAGTTCTTCATCAATTCATTTTTAACTATAAAATATTTCGTTCCTACAATATGATTAGTTACAAATATCTTTAGTTATAACTTACAAAATAATTCAAATTTTATTTGAACCTCGGATATTGGTATGGGTTTTGGTATGTGGATTGTGGATAATACATATATATATATATATATATATATATATATATATATCCCATGTACACTCACGCCTCCACAGTGCCATTTTCTTTCCCCCGTTAAAATAGCACTCATTTGTTTTGCAAAATAAAGGGGCAAAATAGTCATTTCTTCTGCGAAGAATATCCTCTCTTCTTCTTCTTCTTCTTCTTCCCTTCTCCTCTCACTCTCTCTAACATTCTTCGGCGTCTCTATTTTATTTATTTATTAGGGTTTCTCGATTTTTTATTAGTTACGAGGTAGAAGAAAGAAGTATGTTACATCAGACTCCAGACACCAAAATGGAAAATAAACAAGGATTTTTCTCCGCACTCAAAGATGAAGTCGTCAGAGGTCTTTCGCCTTCTCGTTCCCGTTCTACTTCACATATGACAGCTCTTCTCTGGGGCAGGAAGAAACTAATAGCCGCTTCCTCCGGCGGCAGAGGTTATCACTTGGCGCAACCTGAGCCGTCGATTGGGAGATCCGGGAGCTTGAGACCTGTAATGGAAGGTCCTGATCCGGATAATGACGAAGCTGCAGGGGATTCGAAACGACTTGGCTCGAGTCTAGGTCACTGGGTCAAGGGCCAGTTGTCACGTACTCCCTCCGTGACTACCATGTCGGCGTCTCGTAGGTCCGATTTGAGACTACTCCTCGGTGTCATGGGAGCTCCACTCGCACCAGTTCACGTCTCTTCCTCCCACCGTCACCGTCTGCTTCGCCTCACCATCAATGATTCTCCCATCGTTAGTCTCAAATTTGCTATATCTTGATTCCAGATTTCACTGTTGGACAGTTTCTTCTTGAAATCTCCGGTGATACGTATTTTATTCGAATTTCTTATTTTTGGATTGGTTGGTTGAGTATTGTCATTTTCTAGTGGGGATTTGATTGATATATAATAATCGATTTTTTGTTTTGTTTCCATTAATGTGGACATTTTCTCACAGGAAACATCATCAGCTCAGTACATTTTGCAACAATACACGGCAGCTTGTGGTGGTCAGAAGTTACAAAACTCCATTAAAAACGCTTATGCTATGGGCAAGCTCAAGATGATAACCTCAGAGCTCGAAACTCCCACGACTACTGTTAGAAATCGAAATCCAACAAAGTCCGAAACTGGAGGCTTTGTTCTCTGGCAGATGAATCCAGACATGTGGTATGTCGAGCTCTCTATTGGTGGTAGTAAAGTTCGTGCTGGCTGCAATGGCAAGCTTGTTTGGCGACATACTCCTTGGCTCGGTTCTCACACAGCTAAAGGACCTGTCAGGCCTCTTCGCCGTGCACTTCAGGTTAAACCCCCAATCTTCAAATATTCACATGATTTTGAAATCTGACTTTGTGTTGGATGATCAACCAGGGACTTGATCCGAGAACTACTGCGAGTATGTTTGCTGAATCAAGGTGCATTGGAGAGAGGAAGGTGAATGGTGAAGATTGTTTCATTTTGAAGCTATGCACTGACCCTGAAACCCTAAAGGCGAGGAGTGAAGGACCAGCAGAGATTGTAAGACACATCCTTTTCGGTTACTTCAGCCAAAGAAGAGGACTTTTAGTTCAAATCGAGGATTCTCAATTGACCCGGATCCAATCTAATGGTGGTGATGCTGTTTACTGGGAGACAACGATCAACTCGTCTTTAGAGGATTATAAACAAGTGGAAGGGATCATGATTGCTCATTCTGGACGCTCTGTTGTTACGCTTTTCAGATTTGGTGAAGTGGCTATGAGCCACACTAGGACCAAAATGGAGGAAAAGTGGGCCATTGAAGAAGTCGCGTTTGATGTTCCTGGTCTGTCTTTAGAATGTTTTATTCCACCAGCTGATCTTAGGTCTGGATCTTTAACTGAGGAGGAGAAAGGGAAGAGCTTGGTGACGTTGGCTTCAACAGCTCATAGAGCTAAAGTTGCAGCCGTAGAGAAAAGAAGCATCAAGGACAAGGACAAGGACAAACCAGTCTGGCATATCGATGTCTAATTAGCAAAGGAAGATAGATGCACTCTGTTGATAGTAATGGTAGCCTGTGAAATCAAAACTAACTAACAACCAACCTTTGTTTAGCAACTCTCACATATTAGGTATTTTGATTACACGATTGTTTGATTTCAACTTCTTATCTTCTTTGTCACCTTCAATATTTTGAGTAAGGTGATGGCAGCAAGACAAGGATAATACTTGTTTCATTTTTTCTCGTTTGTTTACAATCTAGTTGCTAGTAAAGTGAAGTTATCTATCTTCTGGTTGTTTGAATTTCAATCATACGGGTCTAGTGAGTAATGTCGATGAAGACATGAAATCGANGGAAAAAAAAAAAAAAAAAAAAAAAAGTAAAGTGATTCTTAATGAGTATATTGTCGATTTAGTGGTTAGAGAGTGAGGTGTATTAGGTACCAATAGAGAAAGTGATAGTTAGGAGCACATAAATGGGATTTTATTAAAGGAATTGAAGATGATGATGATGATGATTTTGTAGGTGCTTTTATGTACCTTTTCATCATTAAAGTATATATTGATTGCTTCTTAATATTCTGGACTAGGACATTTGTATACATATATAAGTAGGATAACGACATCGTTCCCGGAATGAAACAAATCAAAATTGCTAAAGATGACATCTGACAGTTGTTGAGCTTTAACCTCAAAACATTACCAAATCACGATTTAGAGAAAGTCTGATAATCAACAAGACATTAAAAAAGGCAAGTATGGTTAGGCTTCCTTGGGTATGGCTGTACGGCAATAAGGGCAATCTCCACAAGCTCTAAGCCAAGGGTTTAAGCAAGATGAATGGAAATTATGGGTACATGGTAAGGATATAAGCATGTCGCCTTTCTTGAAACTCTCTAAACATATGCTACAATCTCTCATATATGTTTTAATCTCCACGGAGGTAAAAATTTGGCGGTGTAAACAGTTAATAGCAGCTTGAGTGAGACCTTGTGGTTTCTTGTTGCATTCTTCCGATTGAAAATTTGAAAATGTGGAATCACTTTCATCGTCTCCCAATGAAACTCTGAATCAAAGACCAAAGTTGAAACTTTACAACAAAGTAAAGTCCTATGCTTTTCATTCAAAGAATATATATAAGATTTAAGTAGAGACCTGTTACTAGACAAAGAAACACCTCTCAATCTTTCGAAAAGTCTTGCTCTTGCAAGAAGGACAGCTCCAGGGAGCCTGTCGGTTCCATTTAGGTTTCCCAAACTGTTACTTTCATTATCCAAATCACGCACAGCTCTACGTTCCTGGGGATTCAAATTAACTAATTTCAATATTCAGATTTTTATAATTACTACTACAATCAGAGGAAAGGCTAACCGGAAAACAGAATCGGCGGAGACGCGGCGGGGCTCTCCGGAATTGATCACATCCGTCGGAATCATGACGTTCACGGCGATGATGGTGGTGGTGGTGCCGATTAAGAGAAGGGTCGGATTCTAAATCCGGGTCGGATCGACCTGGACGAGATCTTCGAGTAGAGAAGAGTTCCGATGCGCTCGTCATGCACCGATCAACGAATTTGGATTTATCTTGAAAGAATTGCAGAAACGATGAGATAAGAATTAAGAAGAGAAAGTATCAGGAAACTGCAGTGAAAAGTTGACGTCATCCCACTCGTTGTTGTCCGAATGAAGACATCTTCCAAACGGTGTCGTAGAAACCCCAATTTCTTTATTTTGGGCATTTCCAAGTGAATTCTTGCTGGGGAAACCAAGGGTGCTGAACATATACAAATAGAGAAAAAAATCTTATAAAAAACCATTCCCTTCAACAAAGCTGGAAAGTTAAACGACGCTAGGAAAAATAAACTCTCGTTTCTTCTTTTTTTTTATATCTGAAAGTGTAAATCGGACTCAAACACACAATAATTTCTTTTTAACTATACATTTATTAAGACAAATCACAATTACAGTATTTTTTTATTTTACACTAAATTTGATTCCCTTAATCTTTTTCTGTTTGATGATCTGCTTGTGCAATCACTTAGATCTTATCCTTTATGCTTTGACGATCTGCTTCTCCAGTCACTCAGCCATGTTGATGATATGCTTCTCCAAATCGCTTAGACCCAGTTGTTCTTGCTCTGTCAATCTGCTCACACAATCTCTCAGTTGCACTGGTGATTTTTCTGACAATCGCACAGAGGCACGAACAGGTTCTCACGGATCTTAACACAATATCAAATATTCGCCCTAGGAGAAATAATCTCTTTCATTCACCCTAGCTTCATATTTATACTAGTCTTAATCCTAAAACCCTTTCACCATTCCCTTCCTTCTTGCCTTTCTTTTCTTGAAGCAAGTTTCCTTTTCTCTTTTGCCAATTTCCATTTCCTTTCTTCCTTTTTCCTAAATCCTTTCCTTCCAAGTTGCTGTATTTTTATTCTTTACAATTGCTTTCCTTTTCTCTTCAAATCTTTCTATTTGAATCTTTGATCTTCTTTTCCTTGTACATCTTCATTGCATGTTCAATGTCGATACCGAAAACAACTACCATGAAGCGAAAAAGACTCTCAATCTGAATATGAGTCTCTAAATTTGAATCTCTGTATAAAGTACATTTTTGAAAAAAAAAAAACATCACAAAACGATTACATTCTTTCAGTTTTTGTAAATTTATAAACAAAAATATAGTTCAATATTTTATCATAATTAGTACATTGCAAATTTCCCATTATCATGATCGTAGAAACAATTACACTTCACTTGGAAGTAAAATGGAGATAGAAAAACACACATAGCAAAACGGTGAGGAACAACAAGATAAATTAAGGAGATGGAGGAGCCAGTGGTCCCTTCAAAAAACGGCAAGAACAATAATATCTATATCTATCCCTAATCCAAACTCATTCTCCATTTTCTTCTTTCTTTCGCTATCAGTTGCGAATGTAAAGGTCAATTTATATTCTTTTAAGAGAAGCTGCAGAATTGAGGAGGCAAGCTGGGAAAGAAGGGGTTTGATTATATCTTCAGGAACCTAATGTAAGGCATCGACCTAATTCAAGATTTCTCACTGCCACTGTTCTTGGTATGCAGCAAGGTATAATTTCTTATTTCCCTCTAGCTTCTTCCATTTATTATTTGATGAAGTTTAGCAATATTGTATTGAAGATCGTTTAAGAGTTATACAAACTTGCTTCAGATCGAACGTCATAATAAATTTTCAGTTTCAAGATAGTTATGAGGGGTTACTTGAAATGTCAATAGTATTATCTAAACCTGTTTCTTGGAAATTTTGGTTGTTTAAGCGAACAAAGCTGTAGAAACCAATGGGATGCGGAGGCTTCGGAGTACATATCTTGAGTTTGATGATAGATTTTAACGAAAATCAAGAGAAGAAAGCAGCAGTGGCCAAAATGTGTTGAACAATAGGAGATTTGGTAGGAGATGTGCTTCAACTGATGAAAATATTACCACTCGCACTTCATCATCATCATCAAGCCGGAGCAGAAACAAAAGATGGCAATCAGAAGATGATGATGATGATGGCTTAAGAGATGTGGACTCTTTACTTAGTTTGTATAGATAGTTTATAAAGTCTGATTACTTACTTGACATTAAAACTTGTCTACTATAAAGTGCCATCCAAAACTCATCCGAGTTCGTAAAAGAGCAATGACTAATTAGTTAGTACTTAAGTAGTATATAAATATGTAAATATCGAATTAAAAGTGTAGTATATAATTACTTTATAAATTGGAAAATTTAAAATGTATTGTGTATATTATATTTATATTTTTATAATATAATATTTTCTTAGAGAAGAAACTAAAATTAGCTTACAACACACAACAATGTTTCTTTATGGGCGACTGATTGATGAATCTTAGTTTCGTTCGACTCTAAAATTTTTTTTAAGATAATTGTCAATTTTGTAGAATTTTGTTATTTTGAGCATTTTCGGCAAGTTGACCTTATATACTTCTTTATAGTTTCACAATTTTTCCTCATCTTCTGAATCTACTTCAAATACCATGATGTGCATTTCAGCCTATTGCACATCTCGCGAGACAGTCGAACATGCACCTCGTTCGATTCTCGTAATGCATTAATCGGTTTTCTTTACAAGTGGCTGAATTGAAAAAATCTTGGTTTTCGCTAAACTCTCAACAATTTTCAGGTGAACATTGACTTTTTTAGAATTTTGTTATTTTGATCATTTTTCAGCAAATCAATTGTGATGCTAAAACTTCTTTGGATTTTGTTGTTTTCTTTCATCTTCTAAAACTTCTTCGGATGCTATGATGTCTATTTCAGCTTACCGCACATCTAGAGGTGTCAAACGAGCCGGCCCAAGCCCATTTTGCCTGCCTCGCAACGGGTTCAAATATTTTTGACCTATGGCAAGTTGACCCGCAAAATCTATGGACAATTAATAGTATGTCCATGCCCGCACCCGCGGATTTTACGGTTTAGCGGGTTGGCCCGCGGACACTTTATTTATATTTGGATTATGTCAAAATTAAAATAAAAATATAAAAATATTAAATTTTAAATTTTGTAACTTAATTTATTATAAAATAATATAAATATATAATTTTATAAGTATCGTAATTTTATACACTAAAATTTTATGTTATATTACATATTTTATAAATTATAATTTATTAAATACGTAAGATTATTTATAATTTAATTACTTTTTATTTAATTTAGTAGTTCGCGGATCGACCCGCTAACCCGCAGACATAAAACCCGTTAAACATGTGGTCCCTGATGGGTCAACCCGCAAAGTCCATCTTTAAATGGACATAAAATCTTTTGTCCAAACCCTCCCCATGGCGGTTCGGGTTGGATCAAGCCCGCGAGTTTTGTCTACACCTCTACGCACATCTTGCGAGATAGTCGAACATACATATTGTTTGACTCTCACTCTGCTTGTCGTGTTAGTAGAACTTTGGATGGACAATGATGTTGTGATAATCAATCAAAATGTTCAAACAAACTTTAATATTTACCTCCACCACTATGCGGTGAGATCTTTTACCATACATTCGGGACTTAGAGTCCAAATGGTTGTGTAAATAGAGGAACAAAAACTATTGGAATCACGTATTCTTTTAAATGTTTATTATTCAAGTAGAATAAAAAAAAATGATGGAATCAGATGTTCCTCTAATTTCTTACAATTTAGATGGAAAAATGTAAAATATCAATTCAACTTGTTCCTCCTACAAATTCTAAAATAGAGCAAATTCTATAAGAAAATGTTGATCTACTATTTTGCAGAAGAACGAAAGGAACAAAAATATTTCTCTACTCTCTTTTTCCACGTAATTATGTTTCACCAATAATTATTCCACTTATTTTATTAATTCATACCATTTGAACCCTTAGTGTAATCGAGATTATGATTTGAATTTATAGATACAGATGGTTAAAGGATTATAGGAATTATTTCGATAGTCTTGTTTTTTTTATGTTAAATTCCTATAAAATTATACAATTTTTCATTAATAAACGGACCCACATTTTAGCTGGAAATATATAGTATTTCACTCATTATTATTCTTCTATACAGTTTTTTACTATGCAATAGTTAACTATTATTTTTCATTAATTTTTATTCTACACAATAATATATATATATATATTATATATGTATATATTTTTTCTTTTTTAAAACCACCATTTATATCCTTAAAAGGAAAGTCCACACAGGAAATGAATATTCTTTTTAGATATACTCAAAAAGGTCCCAAAATTAGTCATTTATTGTTTGCGGATGATAATATTTTTGTGTGTCAGGCTTATCTAGAGGAAGCATAAGAAATTTCATCAATCTTAAGACGATATGAAGCTGCAACAGGACAAAAGATTTTCAAATACAAATCGGCCATTACTTTTGGAGCTAAAGTGGATCCTATCTTCCGAGCCTATATACATCAATCTTTGGGTATAATTGCTACAGGTGGTTTAGGTACGTATTTGGGCCTTCCAGAGTGCTTCAATGGTTCTAAGATAAAGATGTTGGACTTTTTTTGGATAAGACTAGAAAACAGTGTGGATGCTAAAACCCACAATGAATTTCTATCTAATATCTTTATGAGGAATTCGTGGTTCTTGTTTAATAAAGGAAGAAAAACACAACACAAATTTCAATAATCAAGTCAAAAATCGATTTCTTTTATTGATCTCTCTCCCAAAATGTTTTTACACTTAGTTTCTCAATAAATTTTTCTCCTTTTATTCCCCTCCGCTCATCTCGGACCGTTCCGATCTTCCCGGGTTGTTGGATCATAACTCCGATTTTCCCCCCTTATCTCGGAACCGTCTTGACTTGGTCCTCTCTCGTCCAACACGTTACCGCCTTCTGCTCAGCTCGTAGTCTTCTTCTGCTCAGCTAGCCTACGATATGCGCAGCCTATTGTTCGCCTTTCGCGCTTAGGTAGAGACCTCCTGAGTAGATCCTCATACACCTTAATATATTCTGAGTCGTTGTCCAGGAAATGAGGTCGGTTAGGCTAGAAACCTGCTGAGGGGGTTTCGACACCAACAGCTTAGCCCCCAGGTCTCCCTACGAGTTTAGCGAGTTGGGTGACCTTCATGGATAACTTCGTGAATTTTCGACTGATCTTCTAGCTTCAAGGCGTTTCTTGATCGCTGTTGCTGCTCAATACGCTTGCGTTGTTCCGGCCATACGGTCTCGGATATTCACATACGTGTATTTCTCGTTATCATTATATATATATATGTTTTTTATAATTGTTGTTGAGCTGGATAATCTCTTAACCGGAATCCTAATGTTTGTCAAATTGATTTGGTGCGGAATTAAGTTGAGAAAATCCCAACAGCTCGGTAACTGTTTATGCGTGCTTATCTTGAATTCAAAATTCAAGTTTACCATCATTGCCTACAAAAAGTGATTCTCCATTTCCCAAGGCAGTTATCATTATCCTTCTCTCTCCTCAGGCGCTTTGAATCATCCCCCACTACACATCTAACCGCCCACTTCTTTCTCTCTCCTTACGCAGCAATAGGTAATGTCACTTCCTCTCTCATATTTTTTTTATCTTTGCTAAGGTTCATCGTTTCCTCCTTCATTTCTCTGTTTCTCTGCGTTTCTCTTGCTTTCTTGATCCTTATATTTTGTTCTCCTTCTTTCTCTTTGATTTCCCCATCCGTATCAAATCGTACATCATGTCCAAACAACTGGCGTTTCGCTCTCAGAGTAGAGGTTCCTCGTCGCGCCCGGAGGCTGGCACCAGCGTCGGAACTCCCACTGTTTCCGGCGCGAAGTCCAGGGCAGCTGCAGCTCCGCGAATCATGAGTTTTTCTAACTCTCAGTCATCTTCTGGGTCTGTAAGTGCGANTTTCCGAATAATCCCCCAGCCAGATTTGTCACGGTTTACGAGATCTACTTCAAAACCTGTGGGTTGCGCTTCCCGGTTCCCGAGCTACTGGTCCGGTATCTTCATCGCTGGAAAATGGCCTTGAGCCAGTTGATGCCCAGAGGGATTCGGCACATCATCTTCCTGATGATTCTGGCGAGGGAGAATGGGTTTGAGCTGGGGT
>OVBE01006979.1:0-19071 GCA_900406425.1 Iberis pinnata | reverse complement strand
GATATCTTAAGTACTTAATGACATAATTAAACTTAAGTATTTGCTAGACTTAGGATTCGCAAATCCTTGTTTATCAGCTTGCTGGTAATTTTGGACGCATAGGAGAGCTCTGTCAAGGATTCTTCTGCTTCGTCGAGATGATCATGTAGCATCGCATTGTTAATGTCGCTGTTCTCAGGGAGTTTTAGTCGTCTAAGGTTGTAGACGTTAACTTCGGAGAGCACCATCGCTTTGATGCCGTGAGCCCGGGAGAAGGGAGTTTGGTTCGTCGCTCTTCTCGGTGTTGTCCGGTGCGACCACATGATTCCATCCAGCTCGTCGGCCCATAGGCCCTTCTTCTTCTACAGTCTCGTTTTAAGGCCATCGACTATGGTTTGTTTGTTGCTTTGGCTTGACCATTTCCCTGTGGATATCGCGGCGTTGAATGGCTGAGTCAGATCTTCCATTTTGCGCAGAAGTTTTTGAATTGCTGAGAGCAGAACTGCGTTCCGTTATATGTGACGATCTTGTAGGGTAGCCCATGCCTGCATATAATGTATTTCCAGACAAAGTTATGTACCTAGGTGTCATGTATTTCAGCGTAAGATTTGGCTTCGACCCACTTGGTGAAGTAATCCGTCATGACAAGGAGGAATTTTTGACCACGCGATGAGGGCATTGGCCCGACGATATCCATTGCCCATCGCATAAATGGGTAGGGGGACGCCGAACTGCACAGGAGCTCCGTTGGTTGATGGATGTTAGGGGCGTGACGTTGGCACTGTTCGCATTTCAGGGCGTATTTGTGGCAATCTGCTATCATGGTGGGCCAGAAATGGTTGTGCTTCTTAATCTTCAGTGCCAGGACTCGTCCGTTGGAGTGATCGCCTCCTGTACCGTTATGTGTTTCGCGGATGATGCGCTCAGTTTCTTCGGGGCTGGGGCAGGTAAGTAAGATGCCGGTGGAGTTTCAGCGCATCAGGTGTCCGTCCATCATCATTTAGTGAGCAGCCTTGGCCTTTAGTCTCCGCGCTGCCCATTTGTCGTCGGGTTGGTTGCCATCGGCTATATAAAGCTTGATCTCGTCGCGCCAGTCAGTGATGGCAGCTTCGTGGTCTGCCCCAAATTTGACATTGTCTTCTGCGATATTGTGGTCGTCGATGAAATGGTCGAGGTCAAGACTTATACTGGGCTTCAGAATTTCTTTGACCGGGATGGTGCATCGTAGACTGGAGTCACTTGCGGATGCTATGGGAGCTAGTGCGTCTGCTATTTTGTTCTCACTTCTCAAGATTTTGACGATCCTGAAATACTCTAGCTCTTGTGTCAGGTGTTGGACGACGCAAAGATATGCATCCATTCTCTCACTTTTCGCTTCGTAATCTCCTGCGAACTGACTCGAGACGAGTTGTGAGTCGCAAAACACCCGGATCTGTGTTGCCCCGATGCCTTTTGCCAATCTGAGCCCTGCTATGATTGACTCGTATTTTGCTTTATTGTTAGACGCGTTAAAGCCGAGACGGAAAGATTGCTCTAGAATTTCGCCTTCTAGGGATTCTAGACATATCTCGACCCCTGATCCTCCCGAGCAGGAGCATCCGTCGACGTATAATGTCCATATCTAGGGTGCTTCGTCGCCTTCGATTAACTTTAGTGGAATCTCGGTGATGAAATCTGTCAATACTTGAGATTTCGCGCTTGTCCGCCCTCTGAAGTCGATGTCGTATTCACTGAGTTCAATAGCCCATTTTGCCATCCTTCCCAATTGGCTTGGGTTGTGCAATATGGCGCGTAATGGTTGGGCCGTCAGGACCGCGATGGAATGCGACTGAAAGTAGGGTTGCAGTTTCCTGGCGGCGATGACGATAGCGTAGGCCAACTTTTCTAAGGTGGGGTACCGAATCTTCAAGCTATCAAGGGTTTTGTTGGTGTAGAATATCAGACGCTGTTCGCCGCGATCCTCTCTGATGAGCATGCCGCTAACTACTGTCGTGGATACCGATATGTAAAGGTAGAGGGTTTTTCTGTCTTTGGATTTCGCTAATATTGAAGGTGTGGATAAATACTCCTTTAATTCCTTAATTGATTGCTCGCATTTGTCGTCCCAGTCGAACCTCTTGTTACCACGCAACAACTGGTAGAAGGGAAGGAAGGCATATGTCGGTCGATCGTGAGATAAACATGTTGAGTGCTGCGATGCGTCCGATCAGACGCTAGACTTCGCGCATGCTTTTCAGCGAGGGAAGGTCGATGAGAGCCTTGATATGCTTCATATTCGTTTATATCCCTCTTTGGGTGACGATGTAGCCGAGGAACTTGCCAGAGGTCACGCTGAACGTGCACTTGGTGTTGGTTAAGGATGAAAAAACATGAGCGTAGATGCCCGATGTGGTCCGTCTTAGATAAGGATTTGACGAGCATATTGTTGATGTATATTTCCATCGACGTTCCCAGTAGATCGGCAAACATCCGGTTAACCAGTCTCTGATATGTCGTGCCTGCGTTTTTCTGCCCGAAAGGCATGACACATCAGCAGTACGTCCTTTTATCAGTGATGAAGGCCAATTTCTCTCTGTCGTCTGGATGCATTGCTATTTGGTTGTAGCCTGAAAAGGCGTCCAAATGATAGTAGCTCGATTTTGGCGGTCGCTTCGACGAGGCGATCTATATGTGGTAGCGGATAGCTGTCTATTAGGCAAGCTTTGTTCAGATCCGTGAAGTCAACGCAGACCCGCCATTTGCCGTTCTTCTTTTTTACCACGATGGGGTTTGCCAGCCACTCCGGTTATTTAACTTCGGGTAATAGACCCGGCATGCAGTAGCTTTTTCACCTTGTCGTTCACCGCATGCGCTCGTTCTAGACCCAGTTTGCGGCGCTTCTGTCTAATTGGTTTGAATGTTGGGTCGAAGTTTAACCCATGGCACGTTATACTAGGCTCGATGCCCGTCATCGATTCTAATGACCAGGAAAATGAGTCGGAGTTTTCTTTGAGGAAGACGATTAGCTTAACTCTAATCGCCTCGTCGAGCTCGTGACCGACTCCGACGCACCGATCCGGATATTGTGCATCTATGTTGACTTGATCTATGGTTTCGCAGTGCGGATCCCCTCGTTCTTTAGGGACATCGGGTCTCTCGTCGCGTCCCAGTTGTAACTGTTATAATTCCGCGCTTTTGCGAGCTTTGTGCTCCGCGATGAAGCACGTTCTCGCCGCTCTTTGGTTACTTCTGAGAGTGGCAGTTCCTCTCGTTGCTGGTATTTTGACGCATTGGTGGAAGATTGAAATTTCCGCCTTGGTTGCTGCGAGCCATGGAGTCTCTAAGATAGTCCCTAAGATAGCGTTGAAGATTGGGTGCTCGTTGACTACCTGAAATTTGGTCGTAGGGGCGCTTCCTCCGGCTCTTATGGGGAGTTTGATAGTTCCAACAGTCTCGACTGAGTGTCCGCTAAAGCCGGTGAGCGACTGCGCGGTTCTCTTGATGGCTTCGTCGCGGATCTCCATTTTTTGGAGGGTGCTCTTAAATATTATGTCAATGGAGCTGCCAATGTCTACAATGATATGGGTCACCTCGCAGTCTTCGATGACGAGTTCGATGAGGATAAAATCATTTTGTATGCCATCAAGCCCGATCAGGTCATCGACAGTAAACCGGATTGGTTCGTGTCTTATTTTCTTGATGATCGTTGCGCCTCTTATATTTAGGACCAAGTGGTCTGTCCTCGTGGCGGATCGTATGCTATCCCCGCGTTGTTTGAGTCCGCCTAGGATGACGTTAATCCGTCGCTGTGGAGGGGGAACTTCTTCATCTCTTTCGTTATTGTTGTGTTGATGCAGCGGGGCTATGTCGTCGTCGATCGGTTGTCTTTGCAGCCTTCCCATCTCTTCGCGACTTTGGTTCGGAGGGAAGTTTTTCGAGCGCTCCCTATGATTGCGCGGTGGATACTGGTTGGGCCGTCTCTATATGTCGCGCCCTCGGTTCTCTTGGTACTTCTTGAGCAGCATATCCTTTAGATGCCGACATTCGTTTGTGCTGTGCCCCTGCCGATTATGAAATTTGCAGTAGGCATTCCTATTATTGTCCCGTCTTTGATACGTCGGCGGTCTGCGCTCTTTGACGAGGTAGTTTGTGTTTCGTTTTCCTTTGTCCTGCTTTCATGACTTTCGTAAAACTGGCGAGGCTCGACATGTTCTTCTTTCTCTTTTCCATGGTAAGTTTTGGTGTGCTTTCGGGCCATCGCGGCCTTCTCTTCCTCCATCTCGATGAAGCGATTGACTCTATGCAATGCGTCCTCTAGCTTCTGAGGTTGGTTCAGCAACAGCTCTTCGCGGAACCTTGACTCGTACCATAAGGCGTTTCTTAGTGCGGCGATAACGGCTTCATCGGAGATTTCCACCTTTGAAACCACTTCTTTGTACCATTCTACGAACATTCTAAGGGATTCGCGCGGGCCTTGACTCAGTGACCATAGGTCGGCAGTTGATGTCTTCTTCTCCATGAACATGGAGTAGTGCTTGACAAAGGTCGTTGATAGTTGTTGGAAGTTGTCGATAGACCTAGCGTCGAGGTAGGAGAACCAGGAGAGCGTGGTACTGCCCAAGTTCTCTACGAACAACTGGCAGAGTCCGGTGTTTTGCTCTTCTTCGGAGAATTGGGCGCGTCTCATCGCAATGGTGAAAGCTGTCATGTAATGAGTCGGGTCGGCATTCCCTTTGAATGTCGGGAATTTGATCTTCGCGGTGTGTTTAATTTTGGTCTCTGTTATTCTCTTGGTGAATGGATTTCGTTGAGCCTCTTCGATGAATCGCTCGATTTTAGGTACCGAGCTAGTTGCTTTATGGATTATCGAGCTCATTTCTCGGAGCTGGGCCTTTACCGCCTTTATCTCGTCGTTTGGGCTTGAGAGATCGCACCTTATTAGTTCTTCGCGCCGATCCGAGTTGCGACCCTGTTGGGTTTCCGTGATCGGCGATGATGCGTCTGTTGATCCGAAGAGGTTTATGTTTAAGACCTCTAGTTTGGCTCTTCTCAGGCTCGCTGTCATCACCGCTTCGAGTTTGCTTCTTAGTTGGCGAGATTCGTTTTCTTGATCTTCTAGTCGACGCATTAGCGTCCGGTTCGTTTCTTCTTGTGTGGGTAATCCAAGGATCCTGTTCAGCGGTCTGGTTGGCGTCTTCGGGTCAGCGGTTTTGACGTTTTGATTGTCGAGGTGCGTAATATCTTTGACATATACGTACTCGTCTATGTTGCTTGTGGTAGTTATATTCTTGGTGCGTCTTGAGAGGTGGTTTTTCTTTATCAAATAGCCCCTAGTGGAGTCGCCAATTATTGAATCTAGGATCGTCGATCCGAAGATTTAGGTTCGTATTTGATAAAGAGAATTACAAATAAGATAGTGAGAGGCGCGTTGACAAGCCCGACGCGTTTGAATGGTTTACAAAAGAACTCAGGTCGTCGAAATGTTTACAGAAAAGCTCAGGTCGTCGATATGTTTACAAAGAAGCTCAGGTAATCGATAATGAGTATGACTTCTCTCTAAAGCTTTCTTTCTCTCTTTTCCAACCCCTTTTCACTTCGAGTTCACTCCTTATTTATACTTGCTTCGTCATCATTGTCGGGAAGTTGACTAGGCGTTCTGTTCATCCGGCGAGTCAGCTCGTAAGTCACTGTTCGCCGAGCTATAGGGAGTTTAGGTGTATTGTCTCTGCGGCAGTTCCACACGCTTCGTCAACTCAGCGAAATGAGCCGCGCGTCGATGGGCTTCGGTCATGGGCTTGGTCCTTTTGGACCTAAGGCGTCAGCCCTTATCCTACATTAATCTAATAATATGTTGACAAAAAGTTAATTTAATAGTATAAGATATTACCTGCAATTGTTTCTTTTAAAGACCTTAGGTTTGCGCTTATTGGGGTCTCCTAATTTTTATTATTATATTTCCATATTGATTTAAAAACTATATGATTTTGTGTTATTTCATCTTAAATTTACAAAATAGAACCAATTTAGGAGGAATAGATTCAATTGAACCCGCTTAAAATTTCAATTTTTTCTTGTTTAGCACATTTTGTTTTTGCACTAAACTTTTGAAAATAGAATTCAAAGTTTGAACCCAATATAATTCAGTATTTGAATCTAATGTAATTTTGTTCCATTATCACATGTCCATTTGTTTTTTTTTTGTGATAATTTTCGTTCTTTTTCTTTGTATAATCTTTAATTACTTTTTAGTAAAAAAGAGTTATAGCCTAATATTTGATAAAAGAAAATATTTTTCATATTTTTAAAGTTTTTTTTTATCTTTCATTAATATTTTATATAATTATATTTTTGAATTATGTTTGAAACTGATAAAAGAAATTATGGATCCGCGATTGACTATATTTATGTATAACATAATATTAAGCCAACATAAACATGCCCATATATCTTCTAGTACTTTCACCAAGCACTTTAGTGAATATATTTACTAATTGATCATTTATTGAAAGATGTTGTTGTTCGAATAATTCCAAGTTTTATGGCTTCATGTATGAAGTTACAATCACTTCCACATGTTTCATATATTCATGAACACAAGATTAGATACAATATGAAGTGCTAGCTAAATATCACAATACATATCTATTGGACTAGAATGTGAAATATCCATAGACAACAACACTCTTTATTTATTTTAACTTGTGTGATGCAACAACCATAACTCAATATTTTGCTTCACCTAAAGAACAAAAGACTACATATTGTTTCTTTAATTTCTAGCACATGAGAATCTCTAAGTTAAACTAAACATCCATTTAATGATCTTGTCATATCATAAGAGAACACCCAACCCAATCTAAATCACATCAATTATAAATGAAAATTGCTATCACATGTCAAAAGTATTTCTAACCTTGGAAACCTTTTCAAATAACAAACTACCCTCAAAGCAGTCGTCCCATGATCTTTTCTTGGCTTTTACATAAACTAATACAAAATATGTACTGAAAAAGCAAGATCCAGTCTAGTGGATGAGACATAAATCAAACGTCCAAAAAATCTCCTATACTTTTATGGTAGATTTGGCTAACTGATGTTCAACTCAATCAAAAATAAATTGGCTTACCACCAAGAATCCCAACATCATCAATGATATCAAAAACATATATTTTTATGTGATAGATATGTTCCATGCTCCGTGCAACTTTTACTATGAAAAAACATTTAAGCTTTCCCAAATAATTCATATGGAAGCAACCACTCACGTATGTCTTAAACTTATCAATTTTCACATAAGAGTTCCTTGTCACCACAAGATCATCCACATACATGAGAATATGAAATTGCACTAAATCATTGACTAGAATAATCAGATTTGTTTTTGCCAAAAAACTATATCCCACAAGTGTATTTGAGAGTTTTTGCAAATTAACATTTCGATAATTGTTTTAAATCATGATGATTTGTGCAAACGATATATCATACCTTTTTTATGTGTTGAAACCTTGTGCTAACTCGAATTTTTTCAAGTTTTATTCTATTATTTTTCACAAGGTTGACAATATTTTTTATTGGCGTTTTGGGTTTTGGATTAATATTTGATAGTTATACACTTATGTTTCTTAGTGACATACTTGTAGAGCATTACTTCGATCCAACAAAGAAAATAAACAAAATTGGAGATACGAAACAATAAAATCTGAAGAAGTGAGTGTGGATAAGCTCACATTTTTAACAGAAAAGGAGCTTGAACTATTTTCATGGTATTCCAGGGTACAAAATTTGCCATTAGTTTATTGCACTTTAATATTTTTAGAATATATGATTTTTTTTAGTTTTGAAATAAATTTTACTTATTATAATTATTTTATTTGAAATTGTAAATAATAAGTCAGTAATCGATTGGTTTTATCCGTATTATTTTAATTTATTTTTAATCTTAAATAATTCGTCAGTAATTCGTCGTTGTGATCCGTATTATTATAAATTTTTTGTGGAATCCTATATTCCGTCGGTGATCCATCATATTTATCCATAGTAGTGTTGTGTTATTTTTCCAATGGAAAAGTCACAGATATAGTACCGAAGGCACATCAACAATAACCAAACCGACTTATAATTGATGCTTGCCCACATAAATAATTTGTGGATAACTCGTCCAAAACTGTCGATTTATATCAGCTATACTTTTTTCGTACAATGCTGACATATTCACTTATGGAAAAGTCACAATTTAAAGATAAGAAAGGTTTATATCGGATATTATCAATAAAGCCACTTTGATATAATTTGTTTGACTACTGCATCTTCACCATGATCTCCAACTCATTACTATATTTTTCACACTATTATAGAGAGATTCTAAAATAAAATTGAATCTTTCTCCAACCCATAACTCTATATTTTACTCTATAAAAGAATATTCTAAATATATTATATTCTCACTTTAATTTAAAATAATTGTCAATTATATCTTATATTTGTAAATTTTGCAAGATGATCCCAAATATTTTAATTTTTTGCAAATATAATAAAATTTCATAATATTATATAAATAAAAGATTTATATTACATCGCAAAATAATAAAACATAACATAATTTTTCTGATTTAGTTATTATCATTAGTGAATTTCTCTTAAAATTAAACGCATTTTGAAGTTATATTTTATGTTGTTGTTTATTGAATATTTTTATTTAATTTGTTTTGCTTATTATATCCATAAAATTATTAATTTTTATTTAATTTTATTAATTAAAATCAAAAATATTGAATTGATTAGTAAAAATATCAAAAGATATGATCAATTTGTATATAAAATAGTTCCATTCCAAAATAGAGTGGAGATTATGTTTACTCCATTTATATAATGGAAAAATAGAAACTCTATTTAGAGTTGAATATAGAGTTAGGTCGGAGAATATTCTACTCTAAAATAGAGTTTTTCTCTATAATAGAGATGAGTTGGAGATATTTTAAGTTCCTTTCCATCACCCAATATAGTCTCAGCTTATTCTCGCTATGAGTACATATGTTTGGTCGATGGCTCTTGGTTGTCACCACTCGAACTTGTAGGATTAAGGCCCCGATTGGAAATTCTTATTGTAAAACAGAAGTATGTGCTCTTGTTTAATAGGTAAAATTAAAGGAAAATGCAATTATATAAAAAATTACATTTAACTATTAAAAAATATTTATTTTTACTATTATATATAGTAAATATATTAAATAAGTTGATATATTTTTATTTTTATATTCAAATTATTATCTTATAATTCTTAAAAATAGTAGTAATATTGAAATTAATATATAAATATATTTGTACCTTCAAATATGTAATGAAAATCATTAATATAAAATTAATAAAATTATATTTTTATTATAACAAAGATAATTAAAAATTTATATAATTTTATTTCATATATAAATCATTTATCCTATATTTTTTGTAAAATGCAACAAATAAATTAATAATAAATAGCATATTAAATAAATAAATAAATATATATATATATATATTTGGAATATGAGTGAAATAATATATATATATATATATATATTTAAAATATTAAGGTAAAATTAGAAAATATGGTTGTATTACGAAACTGATATAATT
Source organism: Iberis pinnata (assembly GCA_900406425.1). NCBI lineage: Eukaryota > Viridiplantae > Streptophyta > Magnoliopsida > Brassicales > Brassicaceae > Iberis > Iberis pinnata. The sequence continues at coordinate 9,498 of OVBE01006979.1, read as the reverse complement.
ATTTTATAAATTTTAAAATAAAATAATAAAAAAATAATTTTAATAACTTAGAATTAATATAAATTTATTTTTGAGATATCCCAACCAATAAAAGAATCTTATAGTTTGATTATATTAATTACTGCTCAATGATATAGAAAACCTCCTTTTAAAACTATAAAGTTGATGAGCATTTAGGAGCATAAGCATATGCTAAATGTTCACCTAAATGTTTTTTTAAGTAAATGTGAGTGAATGAGCATGAATCATAATGTTCTCCTCTATACATGCCCAGTCCAAAGCATAAGCAAGCGAAACCACCGATTAGGACATCAACATCTAGTTTATATTTTCGTTGAAATAAAGGGGCATTTTTTTTTAATAGAAGGGCATTTTTCTTGAAAGAAAAAGGCATTTATGTTGAAATAGATGTGATATTGTTGAAAATTTAAAATATTTATATCATAAGTATCATAAATTATAGATTTTTTTGTAGAAATAATATTCATTTGAGGTCATAAGATGGTAAACTAATTTTAATATATCTTACATAAAGAGAAATTCCTTGAAACACCACTAAAAAAAGTTCAAATTGCAAAAATACTACACACTCCAAAAAGTTCCAAAAATACCACACACTCTCAAATGTTCTAAAAATAACACTAACATAAAAAGTGAATTTTAAGGATTTAAAATTTAAAATTTTGGGTTTGTGTTTACTAAATAGAGTTTATAGTTTAGTTTTGAAGGGGTAAGGTTTTGTTTTGGGGTTTTAGGGTTTGAATTTGAAGTTTTAAAGCTATTTCAAATTTTGTGGTATTTTTAAAACAAAAACATTTTTGTGATATTTTTAAAAAAAAATGTGGTATTTTTGGAAAAATGTTCTACATTAGAAATGGAAGCTGAAGCTTTGAGGGCATGCGGTCTCCTGTAACCCTCGGCTTCCAACCACGCGTCCATCACACCAGCCTTTTGTGTGAACCTTCAATTATCTTTTTGTCGATGTTCTCGTATTCAAATGGCTACATTGGTGAAAGTGAACCAAAGGCCCAACATTATTACTTTAGTTATATTGGAGACGACCCATTTACTAAATACCCATGTTTTATAGTTTCCTTTTCTGATTAATTAATTAATTATTTAAGAACGTGAATTACGTAAAACCAGAGGATCAAAGAATGTAATTGTGATTAACAATTATTTTTTAATAACAAAAAAGAAAAGAAATGAGAAACAGAGAGAAAGAAGAATCAAAGAAAGGAAATGGCGTATCGGAGAAGACAAGGGATAACACGAGCTTCCACGTTCAAGGAAGATATCTATAATCAACCACCTGATCTTGATCTCGGTGATCTCAAAGGTCACTCCAATGGCGGATCCTTTAGATCTTCTCAATCTTTCTCTTCTCATTCCTCTCTTGCCGCTCAAGCAATCCGTGCTTCCTCTGCTTTTAACTCCGATTCACATTCTCAGGTCTCTCTCTCTCTCTTTCATTAAATTAGAGAGATAAACAAACCCTAAATCCGTCAATTTCAGGTGCGAGGAGGATTCACGGCTTACGAGAATGCATCCAAGAACGAGAGTCGCGGATTCTGGGATATTCTAGCTCAGAAAGCCAAATCAATCCTCGAGGACGAAGAAGAGCAACAACAACAACAACAAAAAAATGTGTTCGTCTCTGATTCCTCGAATAACAATCCAACGATTCGCAAAAGCATAGACAAAATCACCACGTCTTTGAATCAGATCGGAGGAAGTTTCGAGAAAGCATTCGAGGAAGGCCGTACGATCGTAGCTTCTCAAATCAGGCGAAAAGGAACAGATCTTATCGATTCATCATCCGATAACAATCAATCCTCTGGATCAAGCAGTCCATGGCAACCATTAACACAACCAAACCCACACGAATCTCAACTCAAAGCTTCACGAGACGTAGCCATGGCTACAGCAGCTAAAGCCAAGCTTCTCCTCCGAGAATTGAAGACTGTTAAAGCCGATTTAGCATTCGCCAAGCAACGATGCTCACAATTGGAAGAAGAAAACAAACGGTTAAGAGATAACCGGGAAAAAGGAAACAACAATCCAGCTGATGATGACCTAATCAGGCTTCAACTAGAGACATTACTTGCAGAGAAAGCAAGATTAGCACACGAGAACTCGATATACGCTAGAGAAAACAGATTCTTGAGAGAAATTGTAGAATATCATCAGTTAACAATGCAAGATGTTGTTTATATAGATGAAGGTATAGAAGAAGTAGCAGAGGTGAATCCTTCAATCAGTAGAACGCTTTCGACGCCTTCGTATTTGCCTTCGGTCTCGCCATCTCCTTCGTCACCTGCTTCGCCTTCTCGGCTTTCGGTGGTTTCGACTGATGTTTATCCGGTTTTGTTACAACGGAGTTCGGTTAGTGATGTTGATGTTGAGAGTCAGAGTCAGAGTCCTAGACCTGTTCGACCACCTTCTTTGGGATACACAGATGATCCTATAAGACCTTTGTCACAGCTCTCTGTTTAGATTCTAAAACTTAATTATTGCCATTTTTTCGATTGTGTTTTGTTTGATTTCTTTAAGTACAGTAATTGTATTCTTCAGCAATAACTTCATTTCGATTTTGCTGAAATCCTTTTATCATTGTGGTGGTGCTTGTTTGATGCATATTTTTGCCCTCTACATCCACTAGATATTGAGCAAAGCTACGCGTGGGTTTAAAATAATTAAGATAAAATTTATGTGATTACTGATTAGTANTTTGTAAAATTTTTTTTTTTTTTTTTTTTTTTTTTTTTTTTTTTTTTTTTGCAACAGATTATTATTGATCACAATCCAAAGATACACTTGTTCTAAAAAAATCAGGACAAAGATCAAATATAAAACTATCTAAGTCAGAATGTATTACAAAACGTGATAACAAGTCAACACAAGAATTGGCAGAGCGTGGGGCGTGTTGTAGTTGAAACGTAGTGAAAGCATATATCCACGAACGAAGATCATTTCTAACCAACTCTAGACGATGATGTGGAAGGTGTGAATGAAATGTTTGAACTAACCTTAAGTTATCACTCTCGAAGATAACATTACGAAATCCAAGAGACCATGTACATTGGATTCCCCATAACAAAGCTGAAGCTTCAGCCTCCTCGATCGTTGGTCTTCTTTCAAATTTTCCATTACCACAGTGTAGAACGGAACCTATATTATCTCTGAAAATCCAACATAGTCCCCCGAAAGTACTATCTTGTGGTAAACAGACGTCCACATTGCATTTAACGTGAGTAACAGGTGGCGGTGTCCAAGATGCCGGCGTTGTATGGAAGTGTGGCGTAGAAGAAGCAATGACACTGAACCAGTCCCGAGTTTCAAAGTAACATATGGACCAATGTGTATTCAACAATGGCTCCCTTTGTTGAAAAAGAAGAATGCTACGGCATTTCCATAACCGCCACATGATGAAGAACGGTAACAACCAAGTGAACATATCGGTGTGATGTTGTTGAAGGCCTCGAAGGAGTGCGATTAATACAGAGGAAACAAAATCACATTCAATGTTATTACGAATCATAGTGACGTTGATACCCGATAAACGCCATAACATCTGAGCATTAGGGCAATCAAATAAAATATGTTCAGCAGTTTCAGAATCAGCACCACAATGAATACATTCGGACGGGATATTGATATGACGTCGACGTAGATTTGACGATATAGCTAATGAACCCGTTCCAATTCTCCAAAAGAAGTGTCGTAGTTTTGGCGGAAGATTCGATTTCCAAATCAAAGAAGAAAGTTCCTCGGAGATAGGTATCGGTGGCTCCTGAGTTGGAGACAAAAACAGAGAAGTATGGTAGCCGGAACGCACCGTATACTCGCCATCGTGAGTAAAACGCCAGCAATGGGTGTCTGGAACTGGTGATCGAGGTAAATAAATTTGCTGTATAATGTTGTGATCCGAAGGATGGACAAAGGTAACAAGAGCTTGCTTGTTCCACTGTTGGAAAGGATGAATGGTAATTAAAGAGCTAACCGTAGTTGTTTGAGAAGTCGCAGCATGTAAAAATGGAGTTCGTGGTGGCCAGGAAGGCAGCCATGATGGATCCGATAAGAAAGTGTGGAGACCGTTGCCAATACGTGTGCATAACCCGCGTTTAAGTAAGGTGGAACCAAAGAGAAGTGATTGCCACGCATAAGAGGCCCCGAGTTTGGGACCGGCTTCTAGTAGAGTAACATGTCTAAAATAACGATGCTTAAGTAGACGATATAGAAAACAATGAGGACGAGTGTACAACTTCCACACTTGATTGGCAAGCAAAGCCTGGTTGAAATGATGAAGATCACGAAATCCAAGGCCACCAAAATGCTTAGAACTAGCAAGACGTTTCCATGAAAACCATGACATTTTACGACGTAGAGGTGTACTTCCCCACCAAAAACTGGCTAGCATAGAATCTATGTCATGACATATGGTGAGCGGCAATTGAAAGCAGTTCATTGAGTAAAGGGGCATTGCCATTGCGACGAATTTAATGAGAGTTTCCTTACCTGCATTAGAAAGAAACCGAGTTTGCCAAGAAGTAATCTTTTGACGTACCTTGGTACGTAAGTAATTAAACATGGCAATTTTGTTGTCAGAGAACTGTTCAGGAAGTCCAAGATATCGTCCACCTCCATCAACAAAAGTGATTCTGAGGGTGTGTTGAATAGCTCGTCGCGTATGATGGTAAACGTTGGAACCAAAGGTGATTGTGGACTTAGAGAGATTGATCTTTTGACCCGAGGCAAGTTCATATGTACGAAATATTCGAAGCAACTCAATACTATTATGATGATCAGCCTTGACAAAAAAGGGAATCATCAGCAAAAAGGAGATGTGAGATTGGCGGTCCACCATGGCTAATCCGAAGGCATTTTAATTGATGAGAACGTTGAGCACGAATGATCAATGAACTAAGAACGTCACTAGCAAGAATGAATAGATACGACGATAAATGATCACCTTGTCGCAGCCCCCTCTCTGGTTTGAAGTAATGGTATGGGTTGCCGTTAATTAAAACGGAATAAGAAACTCTACTGACACATTGCATGATGCGATCAATCCAAATAGAGTGGAAACCTTTTTTCTCTAGTACTAGTCTTAAGAAGTGCCATTCAAGTCGGTCATAAACTTTGGTAACATCAGCTTTGACCGCCATATATTCATTAGCACACTTTCGACGGGACTTTAAAGCATGGAATGCTTCATGAGCAATAAACACATTATCTGTGATGAAACGACCCGGTGTATAAGCTACTTGATTTTCGGCAATGAGGCTATTCATACGAGTAAGATTTATTTAAAATTCAAAAAATTGATGTTTTACTAATTTCACACATATTAAAATACTAATCATTAGATGTAACTTTTTAATTTGTGACAATTATTTTTACTTAGGTAACCGAAATCTTAAATGCATCATGAAGTAAAACTTGATATTCTTATTTTGAAATTTATATTATCCATACATATTTAATCATTTTTGCACATATTCCATGTTCATTTATGGGAAAACACATTTTTATAAAGTAAAAATGCATTAATGAAAGACAAAACATCAATTTTTGTATACAAGAGAAAAAACTTAAACATCAATTTTTTTTGTATACGGAGAGCGTATTGTTTTATACTCCCTCCGTTCCAAAATATATGATGTTTTAGAAAATTATTTATGTTCCAAAATATAAGATATTTTCGTACTTCTTTGCAAATTTTAAAGCTATTAAATAGTCCACATCCAATAATAAAATGTTAGTTTTTTATTGATTGGTCAAGTGTTTTTAATGTATAATATACTAAATATTTTAAATATGAAAACATAATTTTTTAATATGTGCGCTTTTAACCAAAATATCTTATACTTTGAAGCGGAAGAAATATATATATATATATATATAGTATTTATATGGAATTTTTTTTTATCGTGGTTATATTTTGTTCATTCATATTTGGCATAAAAAGAACTAATGTCTTTTAAATCCAAAGTGGGTAAGTTGACAAAAAAAAAAAAAAAAAAAGCCAAACTAATGTCTAAGGAGCATAAGTGTCACTTGACCGGATTGATAAGTCAGAACGAAGGGGATCATGGATATGGATAGGCGAGTGGTTAAGGGGTCGGTTGAATCTGCCAAAAAAATCTAATATATGAGTAATTTTTTGAAACTTCAAAAATAAAATGTCATAAATATTTATCAGAAATGTATAAATATTATATTCACCATTATTATTTTATTTGTGTAAGAATAAATAAAATTATCTAATATATATTTTCATTAAAAATAAATAATAAAATGAGGCAAAATATATGAAGCAAATAATTAAATTAAAATTATTTTGATTATAGTTGTCTAAATTATTAAAAAAAACAAAAATAGAAAACTATAAATTTAAAAGATTAAAACGATCCCATTTCTTATGTTTTCGAATTGTATTTTGTAACTATTGCAAAATTATATTTGAAATATATATAGATTCTTAGTAGTATATCTATTGCAACTTCAATTATGGAATTGCAACGATAATTATATCGTATCGAATTTTAAAATCAATGATTCCAAAACGTTCTAATTTGACTATTATTGGAATCGTGCTTCCACATCGCTTTTCATACTTCCACAAAGCTGATCCTCCGGACGAAATTTTCGTGCTACATAGAACTAAACTAAAGGCATAACCTTTTGGGTGTACGCCAAGTGCTCGGAATCATCGTCTCACTTAGTAATTATCGAGTTAACGTCTTCTCTTTGCGTTTAAAAAAATATGGGATTGCGGGAAGGATTTAACTTACACAAGACTGATAGCTAAGTAGATGGGTGGTGTATTGTCCCCGGGGGGATTTACGTCTATGCAGCCGGGTGCAAGTGCCCCCACTGAAATCTCATCAATGTTCATTTTCTTGAACAAATAATTATATATATAATTTTCTATGTAACATACAAAAATATACGGTCGAAATTTTTTGAATCCCATATCTCTCCGTACACTAACATATATGTATAGTCCACAAAAATATGTGTTCTATATACCATTCCAAAAATAGTTTAAATATCAACAAACATACACCAAAATCATTTGATTATGATGTTTCTACATGAACGTAACTTGGAAGAATTCATGCACTATATTCTGGTTTTTGACAGTGATATTTCCCAAAATCATTTATGTCAATATGATACGTTATTATGCAAAAGAACCACAACATTACCATTTTCAATCAATTATGGTTTTCTCTAATTCATCATGAATGATCGAGACTAACTTATGAATATCTACACAAGTGAAAAATACAGTTTCTTTGCAATTTAAACGAATTTCTGCACTAAATGCTGGTTCTAAATATGATTTTCTTCAGAAACATTTATGTCACTATCATGCAAAGTGATGCAAAATTTCATCAATAAACAATGATATTACCATTTTCAATCAATAATCGTTTTCTCTAACTCATTATAAATGATGTCTCTCTCCTTATAAATCTACTCAATCATGACTCATAAGAATAAAATATGCAAGGAATGACATACGAAAATCAAGCACTAACTTCAAATATTCTTCCAACTCATCTCTGTTCTCTTTAGATCGTAAAATTGTTTTGTATCTCTAGGAAGATAGGCTAGTGCTATTGCAAAGAAACACAAACGTTGCTATGAAAAGTTATGAGAACAAAAACCATAACTACCTATTAACTAAATTGGTTTTGTATGCTCATAAATCAAGACGCAAACCGAGCATATACCAACACTTTCTAATTACTTAAAACTTATAGAACAGAGTTTCAGATGCATAATAACCAACCGAAATTCAAAACAGCAACAACGATAAAGTTTTGATATATAATTCTGAACTCAAAAGATAAGGTCACTAGAAGAGCTTCACAGTCCTTTTAATGGATCTGCTGTTTTGCCAGACCTAGCATCTGTCCAAGCTTTGGCTATAGTTTTCTTCATTTCTTCATCTCCTCCCTCGTACATGTTCTGCACAACATTTCACCAATACCATAAGTAACCAACCACATGAATCTCAGCCTCACGCATTTATGTATAAAACTCACCTTCATCAAGTCCATAATCCCTGCCATTGGGTCTTTCTCTTTCTCAAAACTAGGTTTAATCTGAACACACAAACAAACAAACAACATTTTACCATTCTCCATCATTGGAATTATGACATAAGTGTCCTGTTTTTGGTACCTTATCTTCTTTGTGGTGAATGTCAAGCCAATTTCCTCTGGAAGATTTGACCATTGTGATAACTATCCTTTTAGGCTTTACAAGCACTTTACATTTCTCAGGTACAATCTCTTTGTGCAACTTAGGGATTGCACATCGGTAATTCTTCCCTTGAACATCATGGATTTTGATGTCTAAAGACATTGGCTTGAACTCAGCTTGAACCTTGTCCTCATCAACTCCTTCCAAAGATATGTACATCTAATTCAATGCAGCAAGAAGGCAAAACCCTTTATTACATAACAAAAACAAAAGCAATTTCCTTGACTTTATTAACATCTGAATTGGTTTTACTTTGATTTTTTCATTGTCTTGATCCCAGCTAAATGTTCCAAGAGTTACATAGTTCACTGCCGGAGAAACTGGTTTAACCGGAGCAGAAACAACCGCCACAGGAACCTCTGGCTTTGCACTTGAACCGCTTGCAGAGTCTCTCAGCTACATAGAAAAGTTTAAAACTAAAACTTACTCAATCCAAGAGATAGCTATATAAACATTCAACCCTAAAAAAGCTTAATATAAGTTTAAGAAACTGAGACTCACACACAGAGACTACGAAATAGAAACCTAAGTTCTTCATTACAGGTTTATAGAGAGCTAGGAGCAAATACTTTTCTCTCTCAAACAGATGACCTAATCATCGGAGGGAAACAATTGTGACGAAAATGGGTACCTTTTCCAAATTGCAAATCTCGGAATTGATGAGATTGAGTACGCGAGGTCTCTTGGCGATGTTCTGTAGTTGCTTGAGCTCTTCCAAATCAAGCACGACTTCTTCCGCCATGGATATAAATCTTAAGCAGCCTTTAGCGAGTAAACAACAAAATTAGAATCTGCTTTTTACAGATTTGTGTATATATACAAACAGAGAGAAGGGAATGAGAGTTTTAGTAGAAACTGGAAAGTTCCAGAAGAAAGGATTCATTTTTGCAATCACTTTAAACTTATTGGGCTTAGTTATTTCATATAGTGCTAAGCCCATGCGGGGATTAATCTTTTGTGCCCCAGAGAAACTAATCAAAACTATTACCTCTTAATTTAATGCCCTAATTTCATGAGTGAAAATATGAGATTTCTATTTTACCTTCCCTTCTAATTGAGTTAAAAAACATTAAATAAAAAAGAAAAAAATTCTCCTTTCTTTCTCCTCTTTCTTTCTCATCTCTCTCTCCTCCATCGATAGAAAGAAATTTGGAGGGGATTGATCTGGAAATTTGATTTTTCCATCTCCCTTCCTGCTCGAGTTTTTTCTTCTCTTCC
>OVBE01006978.1:0-10610 GCA_900406425.1 Iberis pinnata | reverse complement strand
AAGCATTCAAATTCAAGTTCTAATAGATAGGAACAAACTTTAAATCACAACATGCTTTAGGAGACAAGTGATCATGAAAGTTCACATTCTAAGTAAGGTGCGGTTTTACTTCAGACAATTTCAGGATGCATTAGACAACTAACAACCAGGGCACTAACACTTTATGAGAAAACAACATACTTACAAGGTTAGCACCTTCCTAGTTCCCTAATCATGTGCAACATCATATATGCAACTACATGAAATGCAAATGACACTCTGTTTTTGAAGAACAATTTTCGAAAAAATTTCAGATTTTTATGGGTTTTTGAATGCTAATAGATGCTATATGAAATGCATTGCAAGATGGAGACAAAGGAACAAACAAGAAGAGATAGAAGGGGGTCCTTCCGAATCCTCCCCCAAACCTGAATTACACAGTCTTTGTGTAATCCAAATTTTGGATTGGACTCAAAGAAGGACAAGATAGAGATAAGATTAAAAGCATTAAAACAAAGAGATATGCAGAACAATCAGAAACATCAAGCAAACATAGCAAGCATAAAACAAGAAACAACAAGTGGATTGAACAAGGAGGTGTGGGATCAGGATGAACCTCAAAAGGTGAGGAGTATCTTCAATCGAGATACTCACGCATCAAGTCATAGTATCCCGGGAGTGCCTCTTGTTCCTCTTGCTACTCTTGATACTGCTCTTGATAATATTGGTGTTGCGCGAAATCTTGTGAGATTTCGAAGTCTTGGTGCTGCTCAAAATATTGATGTTGTTGAGCAACTAGGGTGTTCGTTACTTCAACATTTGTTTTCTCAACTATCTCCTTTCTCTCTGCATGTTGGTAAGATTACAGAGCTTCCTCCTTCGGTTGGAAGTCTATGTTGTTCCCCTTCCTTATAGTTGTTAGCTTTTCGTTGGGGAGCAACAAGAGTGCCGTTCCAAAGACTGGATGAACAAAACTATATTTCTGCTTAGCAATTTTCCCATCAAAGAAATGAGAATTCTTCAGATAGCCCAGGTCAATCATTCTTGCTGGTTGACCTTGTCCTTCGAGAGGGACGTTGCACGCTCAAAGTATAGGAGTAATGATTCCCCCAACTGTCAAAGTTCCTTGGACATTTCTATTGTAGTTCAAAACAGCCCAGTCCTTGTAACCCATCAACTGGTTCAACAAAATCCAAGACATGCTAGAGTTAGCTCTATTCCCTTGTAGTGGACGCCCGTCCGACGTGTAGTGCATTATAGGCTTCAAGGTCGTAGCAATCGTTCCTATCTCCCCTTCAGTAACAATCCCGGTCATCTCTCTTGCGAATATGGTATTCACAAGTACCTTGTGAAAATAGCGCATAACCGGATTCCTAATCCTCGACCCCTATTGTCGTCCATAATGAAGACAGTTCTTCCTTGGCATAATCAGGAAGATTATCTACGTTTACATCATTTGAGAACCTGTAGAGATGCTTTAGTTCCATCATAGAGAGCTCATAGCTTTGTCCCCTCACTGAAAATGTGATGTACCCTTGCATATCATCATCATCAAAGTGAGGTTGGAGCGTTGCAAGGAAGTGACATGTTTCTTCCTTGTATTCGTTGTTGTAACTGTTCATGACCTTCCCTAAGCCAGTTTTCTTGAAAAGGTGGGACATGTCCTTCACTATCCCAAGAGCGCCCATTGTTGGCTTGTGAGGGAACCGAGTCCCTTTGAAGATTCGAGAGATAAGGGCCTTGAGGTAGTAAGTTTTAGTTACCTCTTCAACCTCCATTTGGGAAGTTCCCCCTTGCATTTTCAAACCAGAAAACTCTGCATTATACTCTTTCACCTCTGTGCTCTCTTCGTCACCCACTTGATATGTGGGATCCTCGCTACTGTCTTCGTCCTCAACAGCAATATGTTTTCCCATACTAACATCTGACCTTCTTCGGGATCGTTCAAAATCTGCTCGTTCTCTCTCCTGTTCTTGTTCTGCTTTCGCAATGAGAAGGTTGTAGTGCGCTTGAATTTCCATGTTGTCCCATGTTTGTTGTAAACGGTTGGCAATATCCTGTCCTCAGGCACTTGGTAAAAATTCAAGCTAGATTTCTTGTTCATGCCTTCTTGCTCCAAAGAGTGCTCTCTCCCTTCCTATTCTTCTCATGATTCTTCCACTTGATGGTTGAGACATTTTCTAATCCTGAAAAGACAACATAATAAGGAGAATGAGTGAGTAGTGTTCGAAGCCTTTAAGGGATTCAACAAGCGTTAAGTTCAAGAACATTTTTGAAGAAAAATGGATTATGCATGAAGGGTGCTTAAGCAATCAACAAGCTAAATTTACATTTCAAACCTTGCCTTATTGTCTAGTTCAAACGATTTCAACAAGCTTAAGTGGAGTAAACAAAAACGTTTTCTACAAGTTTGAAGATTGTAACTGATTTTTTAAAAAAGTGTTGAAACCGATGAGATAGATTGAAAAGCAAAAATGAGTAAGAGATTAAACCAATTTTGAAAGTTCTTAGTTCTTGTTGAAAAGCCTTTGGAAGAGTAATTTCTTCTTGTGAGCTTAGAAAATTTTTTGGAGCTTAGAAAATTTCGAGGAATACTCCCTTAATATAGAGGGTGGTTCTATTTTTGGGGAGGTGGTGGTGAGTGGAAGGTTGTGGTGCAGGAGTAAAGGTGTTGAATGTGGAAGAGATGTAAAGAGGAGACAATGGTGTGATGGGGGTGTGGGTTTGTAAGAGAAGTGATAGGAGATGGAGGTGATCTTTTGCCCATGGGGTAAAAGGATGCAAGTGGGCAAGTGGGAATGGAGGTGTTCTCTTGTCTTTGAGTGAGAGGTTCTTTGATCGAAATTAACACTCTTTTGGTTTGAATTGTTCTCATTTTGCTCGAGTTGATCGCATCTTCAATAACCGGTTCGATGACGTTTTGGCATATGGATCGATCATTGTTGAGTACTAGATCGATCCTGACATTAATTGGATCAATCACGCTCACTCCCTAGATCGATCCCGACATTGATTGGATCGATCATTTCTTATGTTTCGGATCGATCACATGTCTTGTGTCGGATCGATCATGTAGCATGTGTTGGATCGATCCTGACATTAGAGTGGATCGATCTTAGGAAAGCATGGATTGATCTCCTTCGTTGAAAAAGAATTGATCCGGACATCCTCTCACTTGATCAACATGTTGAAAATGCATATCACCCATGTCCCATCTCTTTTCCTCATTGCAAAATTCCCAAAACTCAATCCATAAGTACCTAAGACACCAAAACAAGATAAAACTAAAACGCATTAAGTCAAGTACTTAAATTTAAAAACATTGGAATTGAAATATATACAAAGATAAACATGGGACTTCCTCCCAAGTGAGCTTGTTTTAAGTCACTAAGCTTGACTTTCTGTTTTTATGATTAATGACCCTGAGACGATTCTCCAAAGAGAACCGATGTCGAGAAAGATCCCTTCTCGTAGTTCTTATCAACTTTGGAATTCAACTTTGGTTCTTCATCAACTTCTACAGCAAGTATGATGTCTTCTTCAGAAAGCACTGCCTTGATCATGAAGGTCTTGGAACACAATGGATCCATATTCCCAAGATAGTACTTGAACCTTTTGTTGAGTAAGAAGACTTGGTCTCCATTCCTTATTTCCAAGGTTCTGATATCAGGTTCCAAGTATTCCTCGGAAATTGGAATGTTTGAAGGTGGCTTAAGAGGTGGCACACGTTCAGGTTGAAGTTTGAACTCAGGAATTCCTTTTCTTGGATCCTTCAGGGTTGCTTCACTTTTGGACGTTTCCAATGTCCTGATTTCCTTCACCTCAGCAGAAACTCCTTTATCAGGTTCCTTCAGGCTTGAAGACTTCATTGTGCGTTCCAGACTTCGTTGGTTCCTTCCCCATTCCATCTTCAACTACTTCACTGCTTGAGTACCATTTCTTCGGGTTGTCTTCATTCAGTTCCTTCTCAGATACCAGCTGACTTTGGGCAGTGAGGTCCTTGGGTTTAATCTTGATGTTGAAGATCATCTTTGGTCCTCTCCGTATGTTCAGCTTTATATGACCCTTCTTGATGTTGATTACAGTCTTTGAGTATTATTACATCCCTGATCTTGATAGGTAAGCTCTCCAATATGCCAACAAGATGCCTAACTTATCTGTCTGCCATCAACAGATTTATGTGTGAAGTCTTAAAATCATCTAATCCTAGCTTTTCGACAGTGGACATAGGAATAAGGTTGACTGAAGATCCCAGGTCACAAAGGCATTCATCGAAAATGGAAATTCCAAGTGAGCAGGGTAGTGTGAACGAACCAGGGTCTTCTTGCTTTATCGTTATCAATGAGTTACGTTCTTCAAGTGGTTCCACCTCTTCTTGAGTTACTTCTTCCTTCATGGATTTCGCAAAAANCTCGGAACGTATGGTGGTGGAATGAAGGGTGCGTCCTTCTGTTGTGAAACAGATGATTGCTCAGCAAGAGATGGTTCCGTGATCACTTCTGGTGGAGGTTGCAATGGCTTCTGTGCATTGGTTATTACAAGTTCATCTTCTTCAGTTTCGTTTAAACGAGACCCCCCCCCCCAACTAGATCCACATTGTCCTCAGTGGAAGTTGGAGTGTTGTTAGAAGACGTCTTGTCAAGGTAGACGACATTGATGTTGACGTAATCTTTTGGGTTCTGCATAGACTTTCCTGGTAGATGACCATTTGTAGAAGTTGAAGTGGATGCGGTTTTTCCTTCAAGAGTGGTGACCCTGGAGGTGAGATTGTCTATCTTTGAGTAGATTTCACCGAAGGATGTATCCATCTTGTGTTGGAGTTCACCGAACTTCTTTGATGTCTCCATTGCATAAGCAGTATGTCCTTGGAGAAGTTGTTGTAAAGTAGCTTCTATGTTGAAGGGTCGAACAGAAGGTTGATTAGATGAGAAACCAGGAGGTACACCAGTAAGTTGATGTTGATGTGGTTGTTGAAAACCGTTTTGTTGTTGCTGCTTTGGGTAGTAACCTCTGTTCTAGTTGAAGTTGTTGAAGGGTTGAGTGTTCTTCTGCTGTTGAGGTGGGTACACTTGGTCTTGAGGATTAGCAACATTGTTGCTTCTGTAAGAAAGACCAGGGTTGTTAGAGTAGTTGAAGTACCCTTTGTTGTAACCCCCTTGGTTCTGCACATAGCATAGTTCTTCTTGATGTTGAGCTTCAGCAGCTTGAATCTGGAGTTGTTCTTCATCAGAGATGAAATGAACTTGATGTTGTTGACCTAGGAGTAACCTGTCCAACTTCTCATCCAATGCCTTGATTTCCTTCTTAGTGCCATCATCAAAAGTAGAACTACCTCTAGGTGTTCTGTCGTAGTCCTCACTGTAAATCCCATCAGATTGGGCAAGGTTCTCAACCAACTCCCATCCGTCATCAATGCTCTTGTTGAAGAAGTTCCCGTTACTTGCAGTATCCAGCAGCATTTTGATCTTAGGCAAGGCCCCTCTGTAGAGTGTGCTGAGTAAGGAAGCGTTGCTGAAACCGTGATGGGGGCATTGCATAGTGTAGTTTTTGAAGCGCTCCCATGCCTCAGAGAAGGTCTCAGCGTTCTTATGAGCAAACCCTGAGATGTCATTCCTAAAGCGTGTTGTTCTTGTGGTTGAGAAGAACTTTGCAAGGAATGCCTTTTTGCAGGCATCCTAGGTGGTGATGGAATTCCTTGGGAGTGACTTCTCCCACTGATGTGCCCTCTCCCCCAAAGAGAATGGGAAGAGGCATAGCTTGAATGCGTCTTCATTCACACTGTTGATATTTGTAAGGTTGCAGAACCTATCAAACTTATCGAGGTGATCAAGTGGGTCTTCCAAAGGTAGTCCATTGAACCTGTTGCTCTGGACCGTAGCAATGAGACTATGCTTGATCTCGAAGTAGTTGTTCTGAACTGCAGGTGGATTGATTCCATGTCTGACGGTGTGAGTGTTGGGGTTGTCACCAGCACCTATGGTGTTCTGGTGGTCTCTGTCAACGTTGTCTGCCATGTTGAGGTTCAACCTTCTCAATTGTTCCGCACGTTCGTGTTCATGTCTTTCCCGAGAGTGTTCTCGTTCAAGAGCTTTGATGTCGTCAAATAGTGGAAGCAAGTCAGTTGGTCCTCTGCTTCTCAGGTTCATACACTGCTAGGCAGGTACCTGAAAATAAAGCAAACAAAGGTAGATCAGTAAGTAAAAACGTAAAAATAAGATTGATCTGAAAAGATCCAAAATCCAGAATGTAGTAACAAATCCCAAATGGCAACGGCGCCAAATTTATAGTAGGATTTTAAGGTCCTACTGGGTATCCATCACCCATCGTTGTAGTATAGATGAGTTTGTCAATCCATAATGGGAATGCACTAAGCAATCTGGAATGAGATGGATGCTTTAAAGTCAAGCTAAGTGTTAAAAGGCGTTGTTGCTAAAAGGTCCTAAATGCAATGAACATAAAAAGCATAAAGACAGAAAGAAGCATAAAAGACTTGAAAGTAAAAACAGAGTAATGCAAAGAGAGTGAAAGGTGCAAGCAATGTAAAGCAGTTCCTGAGGACATAGGGTAATTGACTAATGATCTATCCTGGGTTACCTAAGCACCTAACGTACCTCATACAATGAGCTAATCCCTAAACAGTAGCAACACATGCAATCAATTCCAATTCCTTGTCAACCAATTTCAAGCAAGGTAATCACAGACTCAATTGCCGTCATAGACAGTGACTACCTAACATGCATTAACAACAACTACTCTAGGCAATAAGCTTCCCAACATCTAATGCCTTGGAAGGGGAAAACGAATCTGAAATCACCAAGGTCCGGACACCTTCAATTGACTCACTTTCCGGTGTTGAAGGGCCTAACGGCGGGTCTTCAGTCCCAGAAGTACAATCAGCATTACGAACAAGTGAAATAGAAGGGATCTAAGATCAAACAGTTTACGCACTAAGGTAAACCCAGAACATCAACCCTAGTTTACCCCCATCCTCAGGAACTTAGATGACTACTCACTACTCATGGGCGTAGAAGCAGTTGAAACAAAAAACATAACTTCAAAGGTAAACATGCAGATATGGGAAAAACAGATTAAAAACAGCAAGAACATAAACCCATAAATGAAGAACATCAATAAAACAGTAAACTAAAGCAGGAGATTAAAGCTTGAAACGTAAATAAACATGCACCAGATATGCAACAATGTAAAGCTAAGCAAGAAAGCTAAAGAAAAACAGAAGATTAACTAAGAACTTGAAAAAAATCTTGTTTTTACACCAAGAACATGTAGAACAACATAAGAAAATAAAACCTAAGACTAAAACCTAAAAAGGAAAGAAAAACTAAGCTCTTTGCAAATGGAGGCGAATTAGGGCTTTTATAGTGTTCAGAGAAAAGCTCTAATTCACACTAAAGACAAAATGTTAATCATTGTCTTGGATCTGGGGCCTTTATTCAGGTGGTATCTAAATTTGAGTTGGTCGGGTCCGAGCGTGTTTGACTTCGAGTTGGTGAGTGCGTGATCGATCTGAGCTAAAGACGATTGCATGAAAATTTGTCAGGTTCGGCTTTGGAGTGGTTCTCCTGCCTGTAGCCAGGAACCATCGACACCTTTCAACAGCTCTCCACCGTGTTTGTCAAGCATTACTCCATGTACATCGCGAAGAGAGCATCGACAACCGACCTGTGGAATCTATCTCAACGCAAAGACGAAACACTGAAGGATTTTATTGACAGGTTCAAAGGAATCGTAGCTCGTATCATGATCAACGACGAGGGGGCAATCGCCGCGCTACGAAAAGCATTGTGGTTTAAATCAAGGTTCAAAGACGAGCTGCTCATCAATCCGTCACAAACGCTCGAAGATGCGCTCCACCGAGCTAACAAATTCATCGAAATAGAGGAAGAGCATGCCGTGGTGTCTAAAAAGCACCACAGCACTCAATCTAGCCGAGATAAGGAAGAAATCCCCCGCGAACCAAGGCAACATTACTCAAGAGATAAGCGACATGCCACTTATGCAATCATGGATAGCGAAAAACGCGCCGACCAGCCTCCACCATCCGACNGACAACGACCCAGAGGCTTACTGCGAATTCCATAAACGAACTGGACATAAGACCGAAGATTGCCAACACCTGCAAACCATCCTCTTAAGAAAGTACCAGGACGACGAAATCAATACCAGCAGGGACCGGGGCAACAATAGACGGTGAGGTGGAATACATGGCACAATTCATCTACGAAGGACAAGGACAAGGATAAAGCACACCAAGTCAGTACGGTTCGAGAAAAAATTTCGCACACTAGCGACGATATGGCACCTCCAACCCGAACGAGAGACCGTAGCCCCGATGACCGAGCTAAAGAAGGATCATTACCTAGACGGAAAGTCAACGTGATTATGGGAGGGCTAGTCTCGTGCAACGACTCCGTACGATTTATCCGGCACTCCGAACGACGAGCTGCAACCGCAGAAAAGGAACGCACTAACATAGCGCCGACCTCTTCACCAATCGAATTCCACGACGCCGACCTAAAAGGCCTAAGCCAACCTCACAATGACTTCCTAGTCATCGAACTTGTCATTGCAAACACAGAAGTAGCAAGAATTCTCATCGATACAGGAAGCTCGGTTGATATCATCTTCAAGAAAACGCTCGACAACATGGGAGTAAATTCAGACCTCATCAAGGCAGGTAGCAGGACACTCATGGGATTCAGCGGCGAAACTGTCTCTCCCGCCGGCACAATCAAACTGCCCGTCCAGGCCGGAGGCTCTATCCAAATGGTTAGATTTGTCGTCATGGAACATGACTCAGCATTCAACGTGATCCTGGGAACTCCGTGGCTTTACTCTATGAAGGTCGCAGTATTAACCTACCACCAATGCATCAAGTTTCCTACACAAAGCGGGACATGGACGATCAGAGGAATTCAACGTGTAGCTCGAACTTGCTTCCTAACTGAGCATCAAAATCGAACATTACAAGTGTCGGACAGAACGGCGAGCCCAGCGCCGACTTATGACTCCATACCAGAACTGGATAAAATCGAGCAAATCAGTATCTGCGCCGAATACCCAGATCGGACCACATGAATCGGGAAGGAGCTAGACGAAACCATCAAAATCGAGCTAATCAAGTTACTAAAAAAGAATGCAGGTACCTTCGCCTTGACCATGGACGATATGAAAGGAATCGACCCGTCGATCACTTGTCACGAGCTAAACGTAGATCCAAGCTACAAACCGATAAAGCAGAAACGCCACAAACTCGGAACAGAACAATCACAGGCAGTTAATGACGAAGTAGAAAAACTCATAAAGGCCGGCTCAATTGCAGAAGTGAAGTATCCAGAATGGCTTGCCAATCCTGTTGTGGTTAAGAAGAAGAATGGCAAATGGCGCGTATGCGTCGACTTTACTTACCTCAACAAAGCATGTCCCAAAGACAGCTTCCCCTTACCCCACATAGACAGACTAGTCGAAGCTACGGCAAGTAACGAGCTCATAACGTTCATGGACGCTTTTTCAGAATACAATCAGATCATGATGCACCAAGGAGATCATTATAAGGTGGTTTTGTGGCAATAGTTGATAACAATATGTTAATTGTTAATTGTTTGTGAATTTGAGCAAATTAAGGTGACTCATGCTAGGAGCATAAATGCATAATTATGAGTTGGACTTACACTGCATGTTAGAACATAATTAAATGATCATGACGTACTGACGTGTGTTTTGATAAAGTCAATCACATGGGTTAAACCCAATTTTTAATTACTACTTCCATTTTAATATATAAATAATTTTGCTTAAAAGCGCAGATATTAAAAAACTTTAATTTTTTTTAAAGGAGTAATAAAAAGTATTTTTGTTTATTGCACACAATCATTTTATGTACAACATTTAATTAGAAAGAGATTGTTATTAGTAATAAAAATAATACCAACCATCTCAAGTTAGAGAGACATTATTATTTTTTTGGTGGGAAAACGCGAAAAGTTAGAAAGAGATTATTGCACATCAATTTGCCTTTAAGTTTTTAGTAGTATATTTTTATTTAAATTATTTTATTGTTTTGGGTTTTGAAAACACTTTATATTATAAAACAAATATTTTTGCTAAAATTACTTTATATATTGAACAGAGGGAGTATGCGATTGCATGATAATAATAATTGTTTGTGAATTGTTCATAATTATTATGATTGTTATTGTAATTAATATACATGTGGATTTGTGTTGTGTTTAAATGGATTATTATTTGTCTGAGACTAGTTGGTTTGGTTTTGAGAAAACCAAATCATTATGGTGTCGTAGATTTACTATGAATTGGTAGTCGTAATAATTATTTAATAAAAAGCTTGTAAATTTAATAAAACTAGATTTACTAAAAAGTCTGAAAGAAGATCAAAATAGGTTTTGATTAAAGTTATTGTATTATATTTGATTATTCTAATTGGATTAGAATAAGAAAACCTAATTTGATTAGATTTATAAGACTATGAAGTTTATATGATCAAAATCATTATTGTATCATTGATAATTCTAATTGGATTAGAACTAGAAAATCTAATTTGATTATATTTTATTTTATTATATATATAAAGGTTGAATATTTCTTATATATAT